>JAQQSU010000229.1:0-35449 GCA_028627135.1 Pseudochirops cupreus | reverse complement strand
TTGTTCTAAATATTGTGGCCACTGTAGTGAAAACTGTGTGGCTATTTTCTGTGATAAGATGTAATGTTATGAATATTATATTGTGATATATTGTGAATGTTTCCTTTATTTGTAATGGAATAAACAGAGTTTTCACTATATTGTGTAATCCTAACCCTAAAAGCTGTTCACAGTAGCATTCTTTTGGGAATCTGCTGGTGCATGGCATTACAGTGTCCTATGTATGCCCCCCCCCCCACAAGAGTCATCCAAGAGATGAATAATTATTTGGTTTCTAGAGAGATGAAATCAAGATAACTGATAGATTGAGAGAATCCAAAAACGTCCAGTGTGCAGCATCTATGGACCCCTAACCTCTATCAAGGTATATGCTAGGAATGTCTTCTCATATCTTCATTTGAGTCCTGTGTGTTCTTTATAATTTTGTTACATTTATTTTTTATTATTTGGTGTGTCATTTTTCTTTCCATCCATTTTTTAAAAATTTGCTTCTTTATTCTTGCATTTTCTGAATTCACATAGCTTATTAAGCATATTCTGTCACTCATCTGTGGACCATCAATATAGCTTCCACGATATAGTATGTCGTCAGAATATTTAAAAAATAAGACAAATTTCTCCCTGCTCCCAGAGCATCACAATATAGGATAAAGGATCACACATGGGAGTCTGGGGCTTGGTTTCCTTCTGTCCGAAGTTTTCAGACAAATATATGGTCCTGGTCATGATCTGCAGTTTCTTCATCCTCATCTGATACCAGGCCAACAGTGAGAATATTTTTATTCTTGATGTGGAGGCCAATGGAAAATATAAGCCAGAGAAGTTCAAGCAGGAAACTGATGAATGTGTAGATGTGGTATTTGGTGTCTGCATCACAAAACCTTGTATCTCCTACCTCAGAATCCAAGAAGATCCTTACTTCGTAGAGCTTCCCTCTGAAGTGAATACTGATCCTAGGCATGGGGCAAACCTGGGCTTCTTCTGTTTTTTTGATGTGAAATTAACTTTATTTTTTTTCCTTTTCTTCTTTTTTTATTGCTTTGTTTGTTTACTTTTAGTGCACAAGATTCAATGCCTTAAGTTTCTAAGTTTTTCCTCTCTCTCCTCTTTCCCCCACCCCACCCATGGCAGCATGCAATCTAGTATAGGATCTGCAAATACTCTCACATTGGACATTAGTCTGGTTACATAGAAGGGTTGTAACCAATGGAATGAACAATGGGAAAGAGGAAACAAAACTAAACATGGAAAAGAAAGAGAGCATGTAGTTTGCTTCAGTCTGCATTTAAACTCTGTTCTTTCTAGATCTTTCTCTGAATGTAGACATTTCCTTGCATCCTGAGGCTTTTAGACTTGTCTTATAACCTCATGTTGCTGAAAAGAGTCCAGTTTCTCAAAGTTGGTCGTCACATATACGTTGTGTCTGTCATTGCGTACAAATATCTCCTGGTTCTGCTCTTCTCACTTGGCATTGGTTTGTATAAGCCTCTCCACCAGGTAAATATGAAGTCCATCTGCTCCTCATTTCTTGTAGCACAATAGTATTCCATTACACTTATATAGCATGATTTATTTAGCCATTCCCCAATTGATGGGCATCCCCTTAATTTCCAATTTTTTGCCACCACAAAGAAAGCTGCAATCAGTATTTTTATACATGTATACCAGGGCTTCTTAATCATTTTCCACTTGGGACCACTTTTTGCCATCTGGCAGCATTTGTTGGTGTTGCATGGCCTGAGGGCATACAGAGGGTAAAGTGCAAATGATTTGTGTTCAGGACCAAAGCTGTGGTGAAGTCGTGGACGCAAACAGGTAAGCCATGCCAGAAACACCTTGGATTCATTACACATTTGATTTTCAGTTAATTTTTGGTAATTACATCTTCAGAAACCTTTTATTGTTTCCCAATTTTTCTGCAACCTCGTATGGGTCCATGGCCCATGATATAAGAAGCCTTGATATATATTGTAGACCATATACTTTGACTTTTTGACTTAAAAGCTAGTATCCAGTAGGAGATACTGAAATCTCTCCAATTACACTAAGAGGTCTTATAAAAAAGAACAACATCCCAAACACAACTGTTTCCCACTGTCATCCCCCCAATGATGCCTCCCAGACTTGAAACTCTGAGTGACTAGAACATTATGTAGATCAAATCTCTGCATACTACTATGAAATTTCTTGCAAGCATCTATTTCCCCCATTGTTTTCAAATCTGTAGAAAAAATGATTCCAGTATAGTCAGTTTCACAATCCAGAATTATTTCCTTATGACATTTTGTCTTGATCATTTTTTCTCTGACTTATGCTCCTTATCAAGTGAGGTTTGAGCACTTTGAAGGGTTGTGCCACTATCTTCCAGAGATTCTTCACAACCGAAATTATTTGGCACTCATGACATTTAGAACTGGCCCCAGAAACCCCAGGAATGTGTTGGAGGATGCATTCTTTGCAGAATTGTGACCACATTCTATATACATATGAAGACATCTAGACAGATGGGATACTAACTCTTCTAAAATACTGGATGTGAGGTAGAAGTCTGTGTCAATTCTGTAGACAGCATAGAATCAGAGCAGAGTGAGTCTTAATGGTTTAAAGAACCTGCTCCTAAGAATTACAAAAGCAAAATCCATGACTTCTATAGCAGAAATGACAAGCTCATTAGGAAAAAAAAATGAATCTATGGTCTTTCCAAACAAGGAAAATAGAGAGAACTTGATTGGGAATACAAATGAAGGTGTAGTGTAACTTTTGTTGCCTCTGATTCGGACCTTTGCCTGTGATTGGGGCTCTGGGTCAGTTTCTCTACTTCTTTTTGAAATTTTAATTGAATTTTCAGTTCCACATTCTCTGTCCCTCCCATCACCACCATTGAAAAAGCCAGAAAAAAAACTTACAAATGCCAATAATTAAGCAAAGAAATTGACAAATTGCTTGCTTTTCAAAAAAAAAAAACAATTTTTTCCCCCCAAAAGCAGTGGTCTGACCAAGTTATTTCTCTACTTGATAAATGGTTGTGGCTCCCTATTACTTCAATTATTTTATAGAAATGTATTTGATATATGGGGTATGTGAGGGTAATTGTCATGGATGTCTGCATGGTTTTGCATGGGAGTGTGATCCTGCTGCTGATATTTCCCAAAATTAAAACTATGAACTCTTCTGTTTGACTGCTAAAATCTTTTAAGTCCTGGCCCCAGCTTACCTTTCCAGCTTCCTCACACTTTCCTCCCTTGCACGTGTACCATGGTCCCAGCAAGTTGACTTTCTTACTGTACTTTGCAGAATGAATTTCACAAATCACCTCTATGCTTTTGCATTGGAAGTGTACCATGCCAGGATATTACACTCTTCTCAAATCTCCAGTTTCCTTCAAGGATTAAATCAAAAACTGCCATCTCTTTAATCCTTTCCCTGATTCCTCAAGCTTATCATGCATTTACTTCAAATTACCTTGCATTTATTTTTGCATCTAGACATATATGTATATATATATATATATATATGTATATATATATGTATATATATATATATATACACACACACATATATGTGTGTGTGTGTGTGTGCAAATATGGAAGCATACATGTACAGTGCATTGTATGTATTATAAAATGTCTAACTGTATGATATATAATATATGCACATGTATGTGTGTGAAAATATTATATACCTTCTCCTGAGATACCACATTGAAACAAGGAGGCTGCTTTACTTTTTGTGTCCAGGGTTTTTGAAACATAGTAGACACTTTGCATGGCACTTGAGTTTCCAAAAGCTCTTTTCTTATAACATTCCTGTAATGAAGGTAATGCATTATCCCTGTTATACAGAAGACAAACTAAGGCTCACAGATGTAGAATCAGAGGAGTGTGGATGGTGAGATATGAGACATCCCCATAACAGAGTGAAAACACAGAACTTGCTGGAGAATTACTCCCTGAAAGCTCCATTACCACCCCTCCACAATGGCGGCATTTGGCTGATTGTTCCTGAGAAAGTGAGCAGTTCTATCAAACAGAGCTCTAAATTTTGAACGCCCCATAAAACAGCATGTGTATTTATTTCACACCAGTGGTTACGTTAAAAAAGAAAGTTTCAAGTCAATTTTCACATTATTCCAATTGATAGAAAAGATAATTTTACTGTTTCTCTCAAAGGTGTGGATTGCTTTCAGCACAAGTCACCTCAATCCAACTGAAGACTGAACTTTTGTCATCTAAGACAATGAAAATTAGCCATAATGCTAAGCCTGGCACAAATATCTGGCCATTTCTAGTATCCCTTTGAATGACATGTAGGAAGGGCATGCTTTAATGTAGAAGGAAGAAGAGTTAGAGTTGAAATGTAGGCTTTGCCAGTTACAATCTATAGTTTTTGTACCATGGCCAAGTCGTTTCATCCAACTGTTATCTCAGTTTGCTCATGTAGAAAATCTGGGGTTATGGTGATAAAGGCAGAGAGAATATTGCTCTGGTTTCAGAGGACATGGGTTCCAGTCCTGTTCACCCTCAATTTCCAAATTTTTAAAAATATATGATTGGACTGAATAGTCCCTGAGTTCCCATTTATCTTTACATTCATGATCTTATGACTAAATGACCTACAGCCTTTCTAGTTCTGAATCTATTAAGTACTTAACTTTCTTTTGGGAATGTAATATCCCTACATACATGCACATACACACAACACTCAAGTAGAATAAAAACTTATTGAGGATAGAAACTGGCTGATCTTTATATCCCCAGGACCCAGAAGAGTAAACATTTAATATATGTTGGATGAAAAAAAAAAATAAATCATTTCAATTACATTTAGCCCTGGCCTATGATGCCATTTGAATCTGGGGACACAGGAAATTGTAATACCATATGCTAAAGTAGACCATATGGATGGTGGTAAATAGAAGGGTTGGGTGACTAAATAGAAGACTTTGATTGGGAATGAGCAGATGGGATAAGAGTGTCTCTGGCTCACCCTTACCCTGTAGGTGATAACTGCTGACTGAAGAGGAAATCTAGTTACTATGATTTCTCTCATTTCAGTTATGGAAAAGCACCCAAGACAGTATGCATAGAGTATTCATTTAAGTTTCATAGCTAAGTGATAGGAGACACTTATGTCAGTTCCTTAGGGCTCACATAAAATAGGCAAGGTGTTTTGGGTTTTGTTTTTAATTAATTTTAAACTTAAATGGAAGAAACTTCAATATACAATAAGAAAAGAAAAAGAAACATTATTAACTTAAATACTAAAATTTAAATGCAAAATAAGAAAAAAAAAAGCATTGTGATATACACAACAGAACATAAAAGGATTCAAAATATACAACAATAAATTTCCATTTCAGGAATGCCTATATAATAACTACTATTAGTTATGTTGAGAGCTGTCCATCTTTCCTTTCCTTCCTTGTAAGCTTTCTTTTGTTCTCCGCTGTGCACTTTCTGCTTTCTTCCTTTTCTCTCTTCCTCCTCTTCCTCCCTGTCACCCAAGAAGATACAGTTGAGCATGGCTACCTTTATATATAATAAGGCGAGTTTTTATAGGGGTCCCCTGGAGGAGATGTGTTTAGCCTTCTGAGTGGAGAGAGATTGACCCTGACTACTGATCACATGTTTGCAGACGTGTTAATACATCATCATCATCTTTTTAAAATGTCCTTGTAATTCCTTCTTTTCCTTTACACATGGCCATGATAGCATATCTCCAAAAAAGAGAACTTCATACATAATAATTAGATATATTAAATCCTGGAATCTGAGCTACAGATACAAAAACATACAATAAAGTGAGCCCTTCTTATAATAAGCTCAATTGTAATAGGGAAGAAAAGTTTACATCTCTACATTGAGAACAAATACATAGAAAATAAATAAATGAATTCAAAGTAGTTTGGGAGGGAGGTCACTTAGAGCTGAGGAAATAGTAAAGACTTCATGCTGTAGGGCCCTTACAATGTATTTGGTGATGGTGACAGGGTTGCTTTGTTTATTCCATTCATTCCTTAATTCAAATTTAACCATGAGAATGTCAGACCTAGAGTCAAGAAACCTGAATTTGAATTCCAGTTCACAGATAAGAAGAGAATCAAACCAAGTTTTCCTGGGCTTTTCTACCAAATGGAGACTGTAGAGGGAACTCACCAATGGGAGTATTAGATTGGGTATTATGGAAATAAATTCCCAAAGGGGCAATCAGTAAGGGTGATAGGCTGTTACAGGGCAAGGAGGGCCTCCATGCTCAAGCATTTTCTAGAATGAATCAGCAGTGGAGGGAGGATGGTTTTAAAATCCACAGTCATGAATAGAGCCAGGAGGAAAACATAATGGTAGAATAGAGTGTAAGTTCTTTGAGATGGGCCTTCTCACTTTGATATTCAAATGTCCAGAAGGCAACACTGTGCCTGGAACATCGTAGGAGCTTAATAAATAATTTTTAATTGGATTTGATTGAAGGTTGGGACCATGAGAAGTATGGGACCCTTAGCGTTGTACCATGAGCTGCAAGGTTAGTGGAGACCACTACTTCAAAGGAAAGAGTAGTGGAGGGTCAGTGGGTTGGAAAATCTCCATGGATGAGGAGCAGTGCCCAGTCTGGTTATAACTGATAATAATGCCTGAAACTTATAGTAACCTCAGAAGTTTATTGTGGAAAAAGAAAATAAATGTTTTTATAAAAATATATATGAGCATATTTCTAAATAAAATGCTTTTTTAGCTGATATTTTAATGACACTTTAAGGTTTTTGCGATGCTTTATAGGTATTCATTTTATTTTCATAACAAAGTTGGGAGATGCATGTCTACTATGTTAAAGCCTCTTCCTTAGACACTTGGGAGAGATAGATAAACAGTTTATTTTGATACATATTTCATGTGTTCACTCTCTCTTCCTGAAATTGTTTTGTAGGGAGCATCACCCTTAATTTACCTATTTTAATAAATGTTTATTTTCATAATTAGGTTTCTTTATAATGGGATTCACCTGCATTGCTCACAGTGATCCTCATGATAGGCATAATTTCTTTTTTGTACCTGAAGAAACTGAGATATAAGCTTAGTTAATTGGGGCAAATATACTGAGATGAAAGGGGGCCAACAAAAGCATAAAATGAGACTGAAGCATCAAATTCCTGAAAACAAATTCACAAAAGAAACATGCAAGTCCACTCTGCAGACCCCAGTTCTTTTTGGTTTCTGCCTCGCATTACGTTTAGCGTCCACTATATCTAGATGGAAATCCCCTCCATCCAGTGACATGGCCTGAATTCCGGTTATTCCTAGACAATCCTCTCACCAGCTACACACTTTCTTTTCTCTGGTTTTGGAACAA
Organism: Pseudochirops cupreus; assembly: GCA_028627135.1. Classification (NCBI taxonomy): domain Eukaryota; kingdom Metazoa; phylum Chordata; class Mammalia; order Diprotodontia; family Pseudocheiridae; genus Pseudochirops; species Pseudochirops cupreus. The sequence goes on along the minus strand of JAQQSU010000229.1, from coordinate 28,105 downwards.
CAAACACATCAGTACTGCAACTGCTCCAGGAAAAAGGGTTTTAATCTGCTCCACTATAAGTCCCTTCTACATCCCTGTAAAACTTTCGAAAGCAGTCTGTCTCCTCTGCCAAAACTCTCTTATGTTTCATTCCCCACAAGAATGTGAACTCTTTGAGGGAAGAACCTGGTTTTTCTTTTATTTTTGTATCCTAGGTCTTAGCCTTTAACAATGCTTGATACATAGTAAGTTATTAACAAATTCTTTCTGTTCCTCTCTGTCTCTGTCTCTCTATCTGTGTGTATATAGGTGTGTATGTATATATATATAGAGAGAGAGAGAGAGACAGAGAGAGACAGACATATATATATATATAGACACACACATGTATAAACACATATATGCATATATACACACATATACATATATGTATGCACATATATATATACATATATGTTTATATATACATTTTTTTCTCTGTCTCTCCCTTCCTTTCTTTTTCTATATTTTGTATATAATCAAAGTGTCATAAATATCTGTCCTTGAAAATGGGCCTATGGAAATTCAGACTACCAAGAAATGTGGAAAAGGAAATCCAGGAGCTGGGTTTATTGAGGTATCATAGGATTTAAACCAGGAGGAAATGTTCCGAATCATCTGCCTCTCTCCACCTTGTTTTACAGAGTGGGAAAATGAGGCCCAGAAACAGGAACTAGATGTATATCCAGGTAATTCATTGAGGAAATGACAGACTTGGGACATGAGAGTACTTTCTCTTATTCTAGATTCTCTGAGACTCTCTCCAGTGAACTGCAATGATTAGAACAAACGATTTTAGGATTTTTCTTTTCTACAAAAACAGTATACCATGTATCAGGGTATAGGAGGGTTGTTCCCAAGCATGTTTGAAAAAGAGGCTGCTTTTGGCAAATATTAAACCTTGATTGGATGTCCTGTTTTACTGTGCTGGCCACTGGAGTGCAGAAAAGATGGATCACTTTTGAAGATGTTCTATGCTAAGTGATAAAACCAGATCTGAATATTCTGTATTGCTAAGGAAAGTTAAAAGAGATGCCATTGTACAGTGCTAGTTCACTGGACCATAAGACATTGGACCTAGATATCAATTTCTGCCCTGACATTAACTAGCTTGGACAAGTGGTTTCTTTGACCCAATTGCACAATAATATGCAAAGACTAATGCCTCTTTATAACTCGGTTCTGAAAATTCTAAACTTGTTTATATTCTCCCATATAGAATACAGACATTTAAAAATGATAGTGAGACTCCTCCAATGGACCCATTCTAATGAGTTTATGAAAGCTTAATCAGTGCTTGGGGCCAGGTTGCCATTAGGATGGAGAAGGACCCCAAGATCGGGTGATACAAGAATTAAAGAACTGGGAATATTTAGTCTGAAGAAGGAAAAAAAATATCTCAAAGGGATATAATAACTGTCTTCTAGTACTTGAAAAGCTGTCTTATGGAAGAGAGATTAGAACTGGTGTTCTTGATCTTGGAGGGGAAAATTGGGAGGGTCAAAGTCCCAAAGAAGTTATTATATTCTTCTCTAGGCTTGCTGGAGAAGAATACAGGAAAATTAACAAAAAGCAAAATTCCTAAAACTGTAGAGTTGTCTAAAAGTACATTGACCTGACTAGAAAAAGTAATGTTCTCTCTTGCCAGGAGCATTAAAATAAAAGCCAAGTGATCACTTTGCAGATATGTGGAATGGGGGAGTATTTGTTCACTTTCTAGAATGGGTGCCGAGATGTGATTTTAGGACTCTGTCATTTGGGAATATTTCTGTCTTCTCCATTAGTGATCAATATTTCTCAGTGACAACATGTTGGAATAAAGGATGGACACAAAGAATGTTCAGAGTAAATCAGCATAGTGATAGGGTTTTGTGAACAGTACTCCTTTATTTGAATGAGGGTTGTGTGTGTTAGGAATAGGAAAATTGATTTTTTTCCCTTTTGTTTACCTATCTATTTATTTGTAATAGACAAAGCTGTCAATATTACCTCTATTATGATATCTTTATCCCTTCCTAGTTCCAGTTTGAGAAATAGTGGAGGGGGGGGGGGGTTAGTGAAGAGAGACTAGGAGTTTATGTCAATAGGATCTGGATTCTAGAGCTGATACTTCCTATGTGGACCTTAGGAAAATTTCTTTATTTCTCTGGATTCTCAGATTAGTTATCTCTAAACTAGGAATAAAAATAGTTCCTACCCCAAAGGCATTATATGAAGCTTAAATGACAAAATTATGTAAAATACTTAGGAAATTAAGAAAAAAAAACTTTCTATATACTTTGCATCTGTTAGCATCTTTAGTATCAGTATGTGAGAGGTTTCCTGGTATAGTGGATAGATCCCTGGCCTTGAAACTTAAAAGACTTAAATTCGCGTGACATCTCTGACCTATACTGACCATATTACCCTTAACCTCTCCATAATTCAGTTAACTCCCTAAGATTACAAGTTTCAAAAAAGGTGACAAACTGCATTGATATAGGGAGGTAGCTCTTCCTGTAGCCCCATATACTGATGAAATCCTGGGTCCAGTCTGTCCCTATTATCAGAATAGTGTTCCTATAAAATATATCACCCTCAAATAATATTGTTTTTCCTGTGAAAGCCAGTAGTCTAAAAACAAGCTTGTTTGAGGGAAAAATAAGACTTCAGCCTTGAGTACAGGAGTGTTCACTTCATTCTAATGAATGCACTTGCTGTGGATACAATATGAGGTATCAGATGATAATGTCCTGGGAAATAGATTCAAGCTCTGCTTCTAGAGTGTCAAGTGTTGAAGTAAAGTGTGTAAATATATGGTTTGAGATAAAGTGGGTGAGATCCTTTCTGCTTAAAATAGATGAAAACGAGGGCTGTGCTAACATTCTGCAGGTAGAAAGAATGCCAACAAAGTAGAGGGAGTCCAGGAGGAGTTTAAGCCAACAGACTGAGCTTGCATTGATTCAATGTTTTTTTTTTCCTCCTCGATACTTTACAATCATAATTTTCAGAATGAAAAGGGAATTTAGAGATTCCTTAGAGATTTCCTCTTGACTAGGAATTTTGTTTAACACTTTCATTTTATGCACTGGGGCATATCCAGAGAAGAGCAGCAAGGGCAACACAAGTCAAGTTGATATAATGCATAAAGACACAAATATATAATCATATATGAATATATAATGCAGTACAATAAGTACACAAAACTGATTTATCACAAAAGTCAAAAGGATAGAAACAGTCTCTCTTCTCCTTTCCTACCCTCATGCAAAGTCTACTTTAGGAAAGACAAAAAAGTTAACAGAATGACCAAAGCTTAATAAAATCCCTAAATAGTTGTCTAGAATTGTGGCCATAGGGAAATAGAAATATTATTGTAGTATTTACACATATTGTTTTCCTGGTTCTGCTCCCTTTTCTGCATTAGTTTAAAAAAATGTCTTCTTAGACTTCTCTGAATTCACTAGAGATGTTTTAGGGAAGGCTAGGGGATTCACTTGGGAGGATCTCATAAAGAGAATTCTTTTTCAGACACATATAGGATAAAAAGGCATTCAAAGTCTCTTCTACTCTGAAATTCCGATTTTGCCATCTGACAGATGAGACAGCTGAGCCTGAGAATTGTAAAATAAGTTTTCAAAGCCATGCAGCTGGGTTGAGACAAAACTGGAATAAATATCTTATGTCTTTCTTACTGGAGTATCAATGTTATTTTACATCTTTATGTGATTACTGTATAGCAATATAACTGATAATCCTTTAAAAAAAAACTTTATGCTTTAAAACACCATTCTGAGAAGGGGTCTGTAGAGTTTAACAGACTTCCAAGGAGGTCAATCTCACACACACACACACACACACACACACACACACACACACACAAAATGAACACTTAGAATATTATTGCCATTATCAGCATAAAATCTTTCAAATTTACAGTGTTTTAGGATTTCAAAGTACTTTTATGCAAAGATGTCCATAGAACATGACTTCTTTACCTTATTTGATGTTCATGGCAATCATATTATACTTATATGATGTGTAAAGTTCTGTGCAAACCTTAACGTGATTTAGAAATGCTAACATTGCAGACACCTGCTTCTCTCTTCTGATGCTGCCATCACTCTAGTATGGGACCTCATCCCCTCACACTTGGATTATTGCAATAGCTGCTGGTATGTCTGCCTGCCTCAAGTCTCTCCTCACTCAGATGCATTTTCTCTTCAACCACTAAAGTGATTCCTAAAGTCAAGGAGTGATCATATCACCTACTACCCAACATATTTTGAGTGACTTCTTATTGCCTGAAGATTCAAATACAAAATGCTTAATTTGGCATTCGAAGCCCTTTGTAACCACCCCATCCTACTTTCCCAGTCTTCTTGCCCTTTCTGCCCCTATACATACTTTTAACCCTGTGACACTGGCCTCCTGGGTGTCCATGAACAGGACATTCCATCTTCTAGCTCCAGACAGTTTTTTTTTTTCCTGATTGTCATCCATGCCTGGAATGCTCTCCCTCCTCTGCTTTGACTGCTGATTTCCCTAGTTTCCTTTAAGGCTCAACTGAAATTCCACCTTCTAACAAAAAAACAAAACAAAACAAAACAAAAAAACCTTAGCCCCTCTTAATTCAGTGCCTTTCCTCTGTTATTTCCTATTGAACATGTTAGAGAGGTTGTTTTTACATATTTGCTTGTATCTTGTCTAAAATAGGGATTGTTGCCCTTTTAGTATTTATGTTCTCGGTGTTTAGCTAACTTGCTCCTATTGCTTCAAATTTAATAAAGCAATCTACGTATTTGAATTCACTTGGTCCCCACAATAACCTTGTGCAAATATCATTCCCATTTCATAGATGAAAAAATTGAGGCCAACATAGGTTAAATGATATGGCTAGGGTCATATAGTTAGTAAGTGAATGAGGCAGAATTTGAACTCAGGTTTGTTTGGTTTTTTAAGTTTGTTTATTTTGTCATTGTTTTGTTTTGTTTTGTTTTTTAAGTCCAGCACTCTATTATATCACTTAGGTGCTTAATTTTTTTTTCTTGACCAATTTTTTTTTCTTTTTCTTTTTGGAGGGGGGAAGTCAGGGCAATTGGGGGTAAGTGACTTGCCCAAGGTCACACAGCTAGCAAGTGTTAAGTATCTGTGGTCAAATTTGAACTCAGGTCCTCCTGACTCCAGGGGCCGTGCTTTATTCACTGTGCCACCTAGCTGCCCCCAAGTTGATCAATTTCTTGTGCAATGATCTTTTTAGAGAAGAAGATACAAAGATTTGAAGGTTAAGTACTTTCACAAAGTGCAACAGGGCATATAAATTTAAGATTTGAACCCAGGTCCTCCGGCTACAAGTGCTGTCTTCCCCCAAAGCATAATGTCTATATGTTAGAAGGAATCCTTCAGTACATGTTGCCTAACCTTTTTATTTTACATTTTTTAAATTTTATTTATTTTTATAGAACATTTTCCCTGGTATTTGACATATAAAACTATGCTTTCTCTTGCGTATCCCCCTGCCTTTCTCTGAAAGGAATGCCTGAGGTCAGCCTCATAATGGACATATGCCATTATTAATGTTTGAAGAGTCCTGAGATCCAGAATGTACTTTTCAGGGAGTCCTTCTATTACTTCAGGTGTTATCTGGGGGAATCAGCCTGGCATCATCAGTCATTCCAATACAGATCACGTATTTGTTAATGGCAAGGGAGTGCTAGTCCAACTGCCCATGGGGAGGGGCCCCCAGGTATGAGGCACCTGGGAAATTAGAGCTCCTTTTTAATTTAGTAGTTCAGTGAAAGGAGAAGAAATAGAATATGAATTTTTAAAAGGTCTCTGCCATAGGAAAGGAAAGAATCTGGTGATTAAGTCTATTGTGAACCTTGCTTACACTTCCTTGATTAAGAAGGATAGAAAGAGCCTTTCAAAAGCTTCTAATTAGCTCTGTGTTCTCTTGCACCCTGTGCTGAGCCCAGCTGCTATGGAAGAATGTGGCTAAGCCAGGATCTGACTCTTCCTAGAGCACTCCTGTCAAGTCACCCTTTTGTCTCTATGAGCCTCAGTTTTCCCATCTGTAAAGTGCAGAATATAGAAACTGAATTACAGAATTTCCAAGATGAAAGAGAACAGAGAGGACCTCCATGTACTCTCCGAATCAATATACTCCATCTCCTAAATATTCATTTTTTACTCTCTGTCCTTCATGCTTGGAATTTTTTCCCTCTAACTTTGCATCCTTTCTGTGTATATTCACATACATATACACAATTATGTGTGTATATGTATATATGCACATGTACATAATATATGAAAGTATTTTAAAATTGACTTTGTAATCCTATGTACTTTATTTGGTATTTTGAGATAGAGACCATAGGCTCCACTAGACTGCCAGAAGAGTCTATAATATACACAAATTTTAAGTACTTTTGCTCTAGACCATCTATAGCATCTTACGCTGTGGTCTGTCATACAGCGTCATGACCCACGGCTTAAGAAATGCTGCAGGAGTCATGAGTGGAAAGAGTTTAAGAATCCCTAGCTAAAGATTCTATGGTGGATTCATGTGAGTCATGAAGGCTAACAAGGTGGGATTAGGGAGAATTCTATGAGAGTAGAATAGATGCCCACATATATCTGACCATGGAAGCCTGGAGTTATCTAAGTATTACGGTATTAGTATCATACTTGGTATGGGAACCCACACCTGGAATTCCTTAGGCGTGAACTCATCTCTGTTATGTATTTACTTGCAAATGTGTCATTCATACTGGTATTTTCCTAGGATGTAGGCCATTTTGTGGAGCTCAGTGGGGTGAATATCAAAGAACACTGGGCTTGATGTCTGAAGACCTGGGTCTTCAGACTGATACCAACAATTACTGCCTTCCTGACCTTGAGTAAATCACATCTAGAGATCCATTTCCTTATTTATAAGATGAGAATGAGAGGTTACCCTGGGGTCAGGAAAATGATAGGCTCAAGCCTTAACTGGGGCAGAGTCACTTGGGCTTAGTCCTAGAGCACTAGAATTTAGAAGGTACTGAAAGCACTTGCAATCCTTCACCAAAGCAGAAAACAACTGCACTTTGAACACAGGTGCCAAGAATAATAAGATAAAATAGAAAGCATCTGGAAAAAAGATATCTAGTAACCAAAGTATCTCCCTATGCCCACACAAAAGCCTGGAGGTCCACGGATTTTCCTCTGTATCATATTATATATCAATAATCACAGTCACAGACATACATGCACATGCACACATAGCCCACACAAAGCCAGTGGGAATTATGGCTTTGCCTAGGTATAAATCTCACCTGTAAAACAAGAAGACCATGTTATTTCAGGCAAAAATTTATCAACTTCTCATCTTTCCAGCCATATATTAAAATGTCTGTTATATGTAAGTAACTATAGTGTGTCCTAAGGAAACAGAGACCCAGGGAAACCAATCCTTAACCTCAAGGGTTAGAGATTCTGTCAGACAGGTTCAACATTTAAACAGATAAACAGATTCAATATCATTTAGAGAGGGAGGGCCAGAAAGTCTTACAGAGTCTAGAGCAGTGGTTCTCAACCTGTGGGTTATGTTCAATTTGTAACAATGAAAATACATCCTGCATATCAGATATTTACATTATGATTCATAAGAGTAGCAAAATTACAGTTATGAAGTAGCAACAAAAATAATTTTATGGTTGGGGGTCACCACAACATGAAGAACTGTATTAAAGGGTCACAGTGTTGGGAAAGTTGAGAACTGCTGGTCTAGAGAGTCATTGTCTATTACTCATAATTCACAAATGAGTTGCTCATTAGCATTGATGGAAGGAGCTTCTACTTGGGAAGAATTATGGACTAATGACATGGCTAGTCTGAAATAATACTTCAAACTTGTATTCACATAGCAAGATCATTTTGAGGAAAGTACTAGGTAACCTAAAGGGAGGCAGAAATAAGGCTATTATTATGAATCACATCCATACTTTATCATGCTCACAATAATATTTAATTGGATTATTTTACAGAGTGGGAAATTAAGACATAAGAATATTTTATGAATACAAGCCCTCTTCATCTTTGCCAACTGCTTCTCAAAGGTTTAATCCTTTGGGAAAGGAACAGAAACTTGAATGAGTCAATTGAATTTCTTTTCCCAACCTTTTTCTTTGCTCCACTCAATTCTTTCCTATCCCGAGAGTAGGTAGGTCAGTTTGTGAGGATGGAGAAGAAAGCATTTATCGCTCTTATGCTCTGCTTCACTTCAAGCTCTTCTTCCTGGGTCAATGAAAGAATCTCAATTTAATTCAATGGAGTTCAATGCCAGAAGTATGCATTAAAGTCAGTATTAACATGCAAGTCACTGTAGTGTGTACCAAGGATACAAGGACCGGTGGAGGGGGAAGGGGAAACAATCCCTACCCTCAAGGATCAGAGATTTTTCTGGGTAAATTCAACATTTTCAACAGATAAACAAATCCTATATAATTTGGAAAGGAAGACACTGCCAAAAACTCTTCTCTTGAGAAGGGCTAACTGAATGGACCCTAAGGAAAAGTAAGGATTCTAAGAAAGAATTTATATGAAGTGAATTATAGAGAAGCAAAGGGAAGGTAATGGACATTTATATAGTACCTGCTATGTGCAAGGTGCTGACCAAAGTGCTTTTTACAAATATTATTTCGTTTGATCCTCATAACAGCCCTGTGAAATAACTGAAGCAAATAGAGATTAAGTGACTTGCCCAGAGTCATACAGTCAGTAAGTGTCTGAGGCCTGATTTAAACTTCTTCCTGATTCTAGCCAGACCAAGTGCTCTATCCATCATACTACCTTGCTTTTTCTAATATTGGTTCTAGAATAGAAAAGATAGACTGTTCAAAGGAATGAAGGAAGAAAGAAAATGAAGATCTCAAATATGAGAACCAATCTTTGTTTGGGGACTACTAAATTTTGCTACCTCTTAAATATTTTTAAAAAAATCTGCCCAGGGTAGTTTGCAAAATGTGTGCAAAATATTCTAGAAAAACATTGAAGATGAAATGTGTTGAGAGAGAGAGAGACAGAGAGAGAGAGAGAGAGATTCTAATTCAAAAGGAAATCTCATGTCATTAAGGTACTCTAGGAAAGAACAGTTCCATGGCTATTGACTCAGGAAAATGTCATTCCAGGGTCAAAAAAAAAAGAGTCATTTTATTAATCTCACAATATGGTGTCCTATATTTCCTTGAGGACATTTTTTCAAGTGAAGAATGCAATTCCTGTGATTGTTCATTGGTTGTGATTCTTTAAAAATATATATTCATATTTTTATCACTTACAAATTACAGAATGGCTCTTGATCCTATATTTGTGTTAATTTCCTATACATTTTGGATAACATATATACGTACATGTTGTATATGTATGTAAAAACAACTGTATAGCATATATTCAAAATGTTATGTTCAGTATTTTTTTTCAAATATTCTCCTGTCTTTCTAAATCAAGTTACACTAATTTTCAGTTTTAGTTTCAGTGCAAAAGACTTCAGAGTTATATGGAATCAAAATAATTTTTTTTCTTTTTTTATGATGGCTACTTCCCCTGCACTTAGTTATAGCTGTGGGTGGTCTACTTTGGTGGTGGTTGTCTTCTTTGTTGCTGTCGTCATCATCGTCGTCATGGTCATCGTCGTTGTCATCCTCCTTCTCCTCCTCCTTCCTTCTCATCCTGCCCGTGCTCCCCTTCTCTGCCCCTCTTCTTCTCTTCTTCCCCCTTCTTCCTTCTTTTATTATTCAGGATGCATATCCATCTTGAGCTTTTGTGCCCTTAAGGTCACTCATTAACTAAGCTAATGCTTTTATTTTTTTCAAACCAACTCTTAGAAGAAGCCATATTGTTTCCCTTCCTGGATATTTCAAAACATAGTTTGAATGCAATAGAGTCTAGCAAGAGCATTCTTACACCTGGTTATGGCAAGAAAAACCTTGCTGCAAATACCTCCTACCAATTTGCGGTAGGACCACGTGCCACTTACAATTTCCTTGAGGGGAAAGGCCTGAAAATTATTTCCTGATGTGCTTCAGTTGTTATCTTCAGAAATAATGAATGGTAGGAATTTCTGAGTATCCTAGCTGCATTTATCTGTATCAGTATTTGGTGATGGTTGGGAGGATAGTGGTGGTCTTAAAATGTTTTTGCAATGATGTGGTCAGCTTCTAAGTCAGATTCAAAGTAACATCCTTTATCTTCATGTGTTGTGCATGGAAGTAATTTCATACTTAAAATAATGCATTTTCACTGTTACACAGTCTTTATCAGTTTACTATTTTTATGGTGATGATTTTTACCACTTAATCATGCAGGTCAGTACACAAAACTGTCAGCAAGAGAAAGAAATTTCCCACCATAGATGTAAAGGGAGGCTCTGCGTAGGAAAGAGTAAGCTTAAAAGAAGAACACAAAAATGCAAGCTTGGTACTGGTACCCGAGCATCTGAGGAATAATTAGATTAAAAGGTTGGAAATGAGTAGGAAAACTGGACACTGTAAGAGATATCCATGACATGAAACCCATGACTAAAAGGCAAATTGTAGGTAAAACAGGAGAGATAAGCATTTGTCTCAATCTGACTCCTTAAAATTACTGTCCTTTTGGGTCAGCTTATCATGTTGTGCTTTTTCACCTTCCCTTGCCAATATTCACATGACCTGTCCTTGAGACCTTGGAAGTCCACACTGACTCCCGTGTAATCTGGATGGCTTTTGTTGCCATTTAAGGATATTTCTTCTAGTTTTTCCCTTTAAAGTAAATGATCTGCTATATAATAACTTCACATACTTGAAGTGTATTATTAAAGTTCTGGCATTGGAGCTGTCCATGGTGGGCTCGAAGTCTGGAGGATGAGAAGTGGCGCCATTATAAGACATCATATTTTAGCCGCAGGCCAGGGTCCCAGAACTCTTTTTAGGAATAAGAGATATTCCTGTTCTGTCTCGGCGGGAAGTAGCTGAGCTTTTTTGAAATGGAACACAGAATTACAATAGCTATGACTTCCACAATACCAGGTGCACAAATGAAAATGTGTTGAAAACAAATCTGACCCAATTTATAACAAAGAGCTTGCTACCCCTTGGTGCTTCCTTTGAGCCTATTAACTTGCCTTTGGACCATAAAAACTGAGAAACCTATAATGGCCATTTGAACATCCCTTAAAGGAAATGAAGCATCAGTCCTTTATTTTGGGCAGGTATGTTTTAAAGAAAATGAAAGAAAACAAAATTATGACAGAAGATGAAATTCTGATCATCAAAAGTCTCTTACCAAGTTGCTGGTGGTAATATAGAAGGGGAAAAATGGAAGCAAGCCCCTACTGAATTTATTAAAGGCAGTTTTGTCTGATCTTTTAGTGATTAGGGGAGCTGCTGGGCGTGGGGAGTAGGGAACTACACTCCCCAGTGAATGGGGGACTACAACATATCATAGGAATTTTAGGATAAAATCCTGATTTTCCTATCATTCTATAGCTATTGATACAGCTCTTTCCAACTTTAAGAGACTTTTTTTTGTCTCAAGTTTTTGTGATTCTGCTATTTGTTGATTCTCATTCCACAATTTTTTTTAGTTATCAAAATATTTTATTTTAAGCACATTCTTATTTATTTCATTATTTCCCAATCACACATATAAATGTCATTTTTTATTTTGAATTCCAAATTCCTTTCTTCCTGCTTATTCCTCCTTCATCCATTGAGAAGGCAAACAATATGGTATCAATTTATCATCTGAAGTCATGCAAAACACATTTTCATTTTATCTATGTTTCATGGGAAAGCATACACACATACGCTAGAAAAAATAAAATAAAAAAATATGCTTCAATCAGCATCAGAGTCTATTAGTTCACTCTCTCTGAAGGTAGATAGAATATTTCATTGTAGGTCTTTTGGAATTGCATTGAATCAGTGTCTTGATCAGGGGAGCTAAGTCTTTCACAATTGATCATCCTTACAATATTGCTGTTACTATGTACAATATTCTCCTGGTTCTGTTCACTTCACTTTGCATCATTTAATATATGTCTTCCCAGTTTTTATTTTTCTGAAACAACTTTGCTCATAATTTTTATAGCACAATAATATTCTATCACAATCATGTACCACAAATCATTCATTCATTACATAGTTGGTGGACGTCTCCTCAAATTCCAATTCTTTGACTCTGCATAAAGAGCTGACATAAATATTTTTTTGTATAAATATGTCCTTTCCCCTTTCCTTTGATCCCTTTGGGATATAGTCCAGGTAGTGGTATTGCTGATTCAAAGGGTATATGTAGTTTTGTAGACCTTTGGGTGTGGTTCCAAATTGTTCTCCAGAATCGTTAGATGAGTTCACAATTCACCAATGGTACATTAGTATTCAAAATTTTCCATTTTCCCTACAGTACTTGTCATTTTCCTTTTCTGTTATGTTAATTAATCAGATAGATATGATAGGGTATCTCAGAGTTGTTTTTTTTTTTAATTGACATTTTTTTCCTTGTCGTTACTGATTCAGGGCATTTTATGACTTTTGAGTCTTTTGATTTTTCCTTCTGAAAACTGTCTGATCATATTTAATCCTTTATTAGGTGAGGAATGACTTATATTTTATAAATTTGACTCAGTTGCCTATATACTTGAGAAATGAGACCTTTATCAAGAAACTTGTAATTACTTTTTTTTCTCTACTTTCCAGTTTTCCTTCTATTTCTGGTTGCAATAGTTTTGCTTGTGCAAAAACTTTTTTTTTTAATTCCATGTTTCTGACTTCTATTTCTCTCTCTCTCTTTTTTTTTTACTAGAATCTTTGACTAATGAATTTGAATGTAGGAGGGACCTTGGTGGTCATTTGTAAAAATCCTGTATTCTAAAGATTAGAAAACAGATAATAAAGATAAAGTAACTTGATCAAGGTCACATAGGAAAAAATTGCCAGGTGGGATTTGAACCAAGGTCCTCTGCTTCCAAATCTGTCATTATTGTTTTTCTATGCTAGGCTACTAAGCAATCATTTCTATCTAATTCCATGATTTTAGGTGTTCTCCAAATCTCTATGATGTACCTGCTTCTCTTTTGGATACCTCTATTTTCTCTTTGTCTTTCACCTCATCAGTTTCCATGAATTTAAAGATAATCTCTATGCAGATAACTCTAAAGTCTACATATCCAGTCATAATCTGTATTGTAAATACAAATCTACAAAGCTAGAAGCATTTATGAAACAGTATATGCATGCCTGGCACTATTTTAAGTGCTGAGGTTATATTCTTCCCTCCAAAAAAGAGGTAAAAAGTGGCTCTCATGGAGCTCAAATTCAAATGGAAGAAACATCATTAAAAAAAATCTAGGCTTAAAAATTATACACAGTTTAAGTAGAAGACATACTTAGAGGGAAGGGGCGAGTAGGTATAGGAAGGCACAGGCAGGGTCTCCAGAAAAAGATGGAATTTGAGCTAAATCTTGACAAAACCCAATGATACTAGGAGCTAGTACTAATGTATCGAGTCCGGAGTTGCAGGGTATGACACAGAGTGTAAGTCAAGCAAAATGGATCCATATGTCCAAAAACGCATTTGTCTCCAACTTGTGCCCACAGCCTTTCTTTCAATAGGCGGGGTACCTGTTTAACCACAGACACAGGTTTCATCGTTATTTTCATTAGAGCTCCTAAGTGTCTCAAAGCTGTTTTTCTTCACACTCTTGTTGGCTTTAAAAATCGTCATCCTGTTCCTGCTCGCTCTATTCTTCGTCAGTTCACAGTGTACAGAATTCTCTGATTCAGATTCCCTGAAATTGTCTCTTTCATTATTGCTTTAATTTATTTATTTACATACTTTCTTTCCCAATAGAGTGTAAGCTTCAGGAGAGTAGGAAATACCTTTCCCAATCACTTCAGTTGTAAGAACTTTTCGTTCAAAATCACCTTGTATCTATTCTCTACACACACACACACACACACACACACACACACACACACACATAGAGGGGAATACCCAAAATCATGAAGTCAGATATAAATGATTATATTGTGGCCTAGCATAGCAAAATCAATAATGACAGATTTGAAAGCAGAGGACCTCGGTTCAAATCCCACCTTGGCAATTTATCTCCTATGTGACCTTGATCAAGTTACTTTACTTTTATTATCTGTTTTCTATTCTTTAGAATGCAGGATTTTTACAAATGACCACCAAGGTCCCTTCTACATTCAAATTCGTTATTCTAAGATTGTAGTAAAAAAAATAAGATAAATAGGGGTCAGAAAAAAAATATATATATATATATGCATCTGACTCATTTGATATGCCTCAGTTTCATTTAACCACTTAAGATTCTATTTCACTCAGTCCTTCAAGGACACGTTCTTTCCTATGCCATCTGCAGGAGATGGCATGGTGGCTTGGTTCAAACTTTGTTCCCTCCCTACATACCATTTGTTTCATCAAGTTCAAATACAGAGGCAGAAGGAAGGCCTTCAGAAAGGTAGTGGCAGTGTGAATTTAGAGAGAAAGGGATATTTGTCACAGATGTTTTTTATTATTTTTTTAATTTTTCTCTTTTTTTGGTGGGGGGGGGGAGATAGGGCAATTGGGGCTCAAGTGACTTGCCCAAGGCCACACAGCTATTAAGTGTTAAGTATCTGAGCCAGATTTGAACTCAGGTCCTCTTGACTCCAGGTCCAGTGCTCTATTCACTGTATCACCTAGCTGCCCTGATGGATGTTTCCCAAATAGGAGGCTAAAAATATAAGACTGGAAATGAGGAGAGAATGTAGGACTAAACAAACAGATTTCAGAATCATGTACATGGAGATGAAAATTGAAAATGTAGGAGCTGATGATAACAAATGAGAGAGAATAGATGAAGAAGAGAAGAGAAGCTTTCCTCACATTCTTAGAGAACTGTGACCATGATGAAGAACCAGCAAAGGAGAGTCAGAAGTAATTGTTGTTCAAGTAGGAGACTGTAGCGAGCACCAGTACAATATTTACAGCACTCATGATCATGATAAAGACTGTGAGTATAAGTATCACATGATGTTTGATCACAGAATATACCACTTTCTCCAGATAGAAGACAGAACTGAAGCATTTATTTAGACACCAGAAAACCCAATCCCAAAACCAGTAAGCCAATTCCAGCATAGTACCAAAGATATTCAGAAGTCATAATAATGCTGAGAGCCACAGCATCCTTCAGCCTTCCCAGAAACTAATACAAGATCAATATTTACTCACAAACATCTCTAGCTCCTTTCCTGAGTTTTCTCTCTCCCCCACCAGTCTGGCTATCTCCAACCAGCTTCCAGTGGGCTCTGCTGCACCCTTCATCAAATTCTCTCCATCACAGGTTCCATGTGACTACATTCAGCCTATTAGGGGGGCAGAGTTTATTTTCAAAGCAGGGGAGGTCTTCAAACTCCCCTAGGTCTATTAAGGGACAGGGAAAAACTTCAAATTACCATTCCCATTACAGAGACCCAGAAGGGATCAGTGTCCTAAAAAACTTAGAGAAGGAAAATCATCCAGGAAGAGAAAGAAGACACACGAGAAAAGATAATTTATTTTGGTGATTTAAGAGGGAAGAAAGTTCTACCTCACCACTCCACCCTGATTGCTGCCCTTCCAAAGGGATATGGAAAATACAACAGACTGAGTCTTGATCATAAAATTCAAGAAAAACAAAGTAATAACACAGTGGGTCATTTTTTTCAGCTCAAATACTCTTAGGAAATAAGAGAGCTGGGGACATGGTCTGCCCAGGAGTCAGCTGTACAAAGGCATCAAAAACACTATTGCATGTAGCCAATAGCATTCCCAAGTGCTGCCTGAATCAGATTATAGTGTAGTAGGGATATAGTTAACAACATACATAAAAATACAATGAAACATAGATAATGTTAGTATGTAGTTTTCTATGCCACTATACTCCTTATGTAAGGGTTAATGGTGTCTCTCTTCTTTAAGTGTTTGACACTATTGCTGTAAAATATTCCTACACAATAAAAAGCTATTCATCAGGGCAAGAAAAGATTCCAGATCCAGTAGAGAGGGGATTAAATACATGTAAGGAACAGGAACAGATATTGCATGGCAGTTCTATTGCTTTCTACCCAATGCTGGGTCATGGATCTAGGGGAGAGTAAAGAAGAGACCTGTCCATAAGGGTGACATTCCAAGGTGAAAATTTGTCACAGGCTTTAGACTGTACACTGAACAACAGATAACAGAAGCAAGGAAGGGCATGTGTCTTGAGCCCCAGAAGTAGAGCAGGATTTTCCAACTTAGCTTCTAGGCTAGTGTAAAGCCTGAGTAGGAATAATCAGGGTAGGAACGCCATACTCAAAGGAAACTTAACATTGCTCTGAACATTCAAGGCTTTCATCTAGCTGATGGAGGCTAAGTTCAACAGCAATCTACTGGAACTCTGAACAGTTAAACCCACAGACCTGTTGCTCAAGCCTTAATCAAATCCAGTTATTTTTAGATCTCAGACAAGAAAGGTGGTGTTTAGCCTTTTCCTTGGATGAAAAGGACACTGAAAGCTTGCAGATTTCCAGTCTGAGCTGTTGATGAGATCCTAGAATAATCCAATGCACAATATCCTCAAGAAAGTATTGGCAAGACCAGCTTAGACTTTCCTCCAGTTCTGCCCAAATCGTAAAGTCAGAAGATAGCAAAGTAGGTTAAACGAATAAGCAAAGATAAAAATAATTTCTTAAAAGAAAAAAAAATGCTATTATGAGAGGGACAATGAAGACAGTTTCAAAGTAATGGACAGAGTCAGGAAGACACGAATTCAAATCTGGCTTCAGATATTCACTAGATGTGTGACCTGTATCATTGTCAATTCAACCAGTTTCAAATGAACTATTAACTCTTATCTACCTATTTCTTCAAAACGAATAGCAAGAGAAAATGTGCATCTGCATGCCCAAATGTGCACAGAGCATTGTTCTGGTCTGTCAATTTATTAATACTGTCAAAAATGGAAATCAGACAAGTTTGGCATGACCTACTCTGGATTGGGCTATACTAACTTGTTGTGATATTGATCAGTTACTCTAGCTTGCTAAATTTTCATCCCCCCAGTCCTCTTTCTTTTTTGGTTTTTTTTTTTAGCATAATGCAAAGGAGTCTGCTTTAATGAGCCTGCACAAATATCAACTATGCAAGTCTCTGTATCATTGATATATGTGATCAAATGTACCTATGTTTCTAAAAACAAACAAACAAACAAAAATTCAGGCAAAAATCAAAGCAATGAAATTTTGACTTTTGTAGGCACTTAGTAAGTTAATAAGATGCTCTGATGTATGGTTTGAGATGTACATAAACAGAATTAGTTTTTGGAGTGGGTTAGAAAGCAAGATAAAGCTTTTCAACATTGCTGCTTGGGGGCTTAGAAGAGAAATCCTGCTTGCCAACTATACATCTTTTTTTCACCCTAAGTATGGGCAACATGCTTATGAATAAAGCATTTTACCCACATTACCCTCTCTAGAAGACATAAAAGCATTGCCTACAAATATTAACTGGAAGAATCAGGGTAGGGACGCAGACTTTGCTGACTCCAAGGCAAGTGCCCTATCCACAGTGCCATGATCCTAGTTTTCCTCATCTGTAAAAGAAGGATAATAAAATGATAGAAAGGAAGACAACTTTGAAATACGAAGAAGAATCAAGGCACTGAGGTTAAGTGTCTTGACAGACAGAAAGTGACCAAGTCAAGATTTAAGCCCAATGCTTTCTCAGTTAAAACCAATGCAGTACTGTTCCTATGAGACATGATACTTGGTCTCGAGGGGCTTATTCCAGAGTTATTTAGAGAAAGTAAACATATAATAAACAATTAGAGAATGTTATAAGGAAATAAATAAACCTGACGATTATTTGAGTAATGCCATGCTGACCTCTAGTAACCCTTTAACAACTCCCATAAATGCAGCCATCAAAGTCAGAGAAATCTAGTACCCTTTGGTGTATATACACATTCATTCTGTAACTAAAGGCCATGAGGAAGGAGAATATTCTAGAGGAGGTGGAGGAGGGAAGCTCTTTTGAGGAACAAAGGGAACATTGAATTCTTAGCCACCATTATTGATTCAGTTCTAGTTCCTTCTCCTCTATATATCCTTTATTACCAGGCAAAGAGATTTGTAACGAATAAGCAACAGGGAACCACTGAAGATTTTTGAGCGGAAGAGTAATATATAAGAAAGATGATTCCAGCATTGGCACACAGGTTAGTTAGGAGCAGGGATGGTATGGGAAGGAGAAAGATCTATGAGTAAGCTCTTGATAAAGTCCGGGTGAATTATCATTTCACCCTGTAAGGGGGTGGAAACATTGGAATTAGAGAGAGGTGCTCTAGAAATGATATCTTTTCCCTCTTTCTCCACCTCCTTATGTTAATTCAAATCCTATCATAGCTTGTTCCTGGCTATACCAGAAGGTAATTCCCCTTACCATTCTTTTTGCTCTTAAAAAAGGGCCACATGTGATGGATAATTTGTGGACCTATACTAACGATATCTGGCTGTGATCATTATCTAATTTGTTTTCGATGGGCAGCTCATTCCTTTGATGGAGAAAATTATGTGCTGAGAGATATTGAGTGTCAGTTTTTTGGAAGCAGTATTGTTTACATTAATTCACATACCTGAGTATTTGATTTAAAACATTTACAATTAAGTAAAATTATTTTATTGAGTGTGTGTATGCACGTGAGTGAATGCATGAGTGTGTGCTTGCATATGAGTATGCATGTGTATGCATAGTCTGTGTGTGTGTGTGTAGGAAGAATGGAATAGAAACTGAAACACAGAAATTTAGAACTGGAAAGAACTTTAGAGCCAATCTTGTCCAACTTCCTTCCCTGAACTCTAAGAAGCTCAGTTAAATCCATGTAGGTAAGCTTTTGCTAAGCTTTTATCCACTTCAAGCATTGTGCTAGGCACTGAAACCCCAAAGACAAAATCAAAACTTACCATACCCTCAAGGAACCTCCATTCTACTTTGAGGGAGAAGGCATGAGAAATAAGAAGCAATTAGGTAAACAAAATCATAATAATTTCAGGAGAGACCCCTAACAATCACTTGTGATAGGAGGTGAGACAGAGGTGAAAAGAAAGGATACTCCAGGTGTCCTATAATCTGTGCAAAAGGGGTGGGCAGACAGGTACAAGCACCTACTATGTGTCAAGTGCTGTATTAAACACTTTTGAAACATTGTCTCAGATGACAGGAGGTTTTGGATGAAACATGGAGCTCCTGAAACAGCAATTCCAATACTGGCTGAACCCTATAGATCATGAAAGACAATGAAAGACTTTAAATTCCAGGACCTAGCACTTTGTATTTTATCCTGTATGTCACAGGGAGACACTTAAGTGTCATGAGCAAGGAAGTAACATGCTCAGATATATTCTGTTGAGTTGAATCATATACACATACACACACGTATAATGTGATCATTGGTAGAGCAAAGATGTATGTCACCTTCTTGTTGCTGCTTTGTGGATTCATCTTGTTCAACTCCTCATGACCACTTTTGTGGTTTTCTTGGCAAAGAAACTGGAGTGATTTGTTATTTCCTTCTCAAGATCACTTGACAGATGAGAAAACTGAGGCAAAGAGGGTCAGTGATGTCTCCAGGCTCACACAGCTAGTGTCTGAGGCTGCATTTGAACTCAGCTCCTCCTGACTCCAATGCTGGCACTCTATCCACTGGGAACTGTCTTCACCTTTCTTAGGCAAGGTAGACTAATTTACCTTATCTGCTGTCTTGATACATTTTCCACCTGCCTATCAGTGTTGTCAGAAACACAAATCATAATGCTAATAATTGTTTTGGTGCATTAAGGGATGGTCCTCTTTGTAAAGAAGCAAGGTAGTATTTTGGAGGGATAATGGGCAAAACCAACAACAAAAACCATTCATCTAAGAGTGAAATAATGTGAATTCTCATCTTGTTCTTAGCTATAATTCTTGCCAGCTTTGAGACTTTGGGCAAATTAAGTTCTTCTTTTGGACATTACTATATTTATTTCGAAAACGAGGCAGCTTCATTAGATAACCTTTAAGATCCTTTCCAGCTCAAACATTCTTTGTTTTCAGTTTCCTTTCTAGAAAAGACTTAGGAGATAGAATAATAGACTGGGAGTCAGGAAAGAGTCTGGTCATTGGATTTGTGATTTCATTGTTATAAAGAAATCCTAGGAGCGGAACCTACTTCTTCTAAAAGAGGTTTACATTCTCTGGGGAACTTAGAAGACTTACAGAGATGCTTATGTTAAATGACTTGCCCAAGGTCACACTGCTAGTATTTGCCAGAGGCAGAAATTGAGCCCCATTCTTTTTGGCTTTAAGATTAGAACTTGACCCACTATGCCTCAGGGTCTCAGGAAAACTTAGGTTCAGTCTGGGCTCAGACACTTAACTGTATACAAGTTGTGTGATCTTTCCCTTGAGTTTTCCCAGCCACAACCTTCTCACATATGAAATAGGGATAATAATAGCTCTCACCTCACAGGATTGTTGAAACAAATGAGATAATGTATGCAAAGTACTCTTTGAAACCTTAATGCTATATTTATGTGTTTACACAGATAGATAGATAGATATACACATGTGTGTATATGTATATGCGTGTATATTGCATATATACACATACATGTCATTTATCTATATACTTACATATGTATACATGTGTATATACATATATACTTATGTATATACACATGTATACACACACATGTGAAATTGTTTTAAATTTCTTTTCAACTCTAACCTTCTATACCCTAAGATCCCTTCAGGTCTAATTTTTATGGCTTATTGTTGTTCAATCAATTTTCAACCTCTTTGTGACCAACGATTTTGGAATTGTCCACCAATGAAGGTGGAGTGGTTTGCCATTTCCTTCTCCAGCTCATTTTACAGAGGAGGAAACTGAGGTAAACAGGGATAAGTGACTTGCCCAGGGTCACATAGCTAATAAGTATCTGAGGCTAGATTTGAACATAGGAGGATGAGTCTTCCTCACATCAGGTCCGGCATTCTATCCTTACCTAGCTGCCCTTGGTTTTTCCAGTTATATGAAACTATAAATAAATAGCTCCAAAGTATTGCAATGTATTAAATTACTGTCTCAAGCTTATTTGTTAATATGAATTCATAATTCTGTTACTTTCCAAATGACAGCTGACTGAGGGCAGGTTTTAGGAGTAGGAGGAAAAGAGTTGAATAAACATGAATTGATTTTACCCTCAGAATAGAAGTATGACTGTATTATGGAGAAAGGACCTGGAAGTTTGGGGAGAGGGGCCCTGAGGCTAAAATGTATCTACATCAGCAGTTTTGGCCAGGAGTAGCTTTAGATTTAGAGTGTTCATTTTGAAGCATACTTTTCTTCATCTGGTTTTAAATGCTGTCTTTACCCCAAATTACTCCATAATTAGGACAGCTCGATTTTACATTCAAGAGGGAGTCTCTTGATTTGAGTATATAATATCAGATCCTGGATTAGAATCTGAAGACTTGAGTTCATATCCTGACTCACATTATTAGTAATGTGACCTTATATATTGCTATGAGGTCATTGGACTGATATGAGCATCAGTTATCCCATCTGTAAAATTAGAGGTTTAACCTAGGTTTTTGTTGCTGTTTTTTTTTTACTCATGAAATATGCTTTTTTATTATTTGGAACATGAAGGATGTTAGATCTTCTTCATCTTTGGAAGCTGTACTGGCCCAGTGCTGGAGATAAGGCAGGGTCGGAAGGGGCCCTGGCCATGAACTGGCAAAGAGACAGGGAAGACTGATCAGGTTATGCCCAAAGTGTTGGTGAAGGAGAAATAGTCAGCCAAGGTTCCCCAGTTGGCTCAGTCAATCTGGAAGATGGTGATCCAGGAGGTCATTACCATGACCCAAAAGACTAGCCACAGGACTGAATGCCAGACATAGCTCTTGACTTGTCCCTGCTTCTCATGGGCTGGGGCCAGAAAGGCCTCTCAAAAGAAGCATAGAACGTTGACCAGTCAGAGAAAGGGCAGGAATGCAAACCTGCCTAAGTAGTATTTCAAGCAGAGGTTCAGCTTCTCCTCTTTGGACACCCACTCCAGGTTCATCCTGGGTCCATGGGGAGGATGGGGAAGGGCTGCTGCTTCTCCTTCCTCCTTCCTCAATGCTAGATTAGGTTATTTCTAAGATCATTCCCCTTTCTAAAACCTTCATGCGCTTAAATGGCTTTCTGATAAATCTCGTTCCTCTCAAAGTGGGATCAGTAGAATTGTTGGCATCGACACTGAGGAACATGTTATGACGTGAGTTTTCAGCAAAGAGAAGACAGTGGTTTAAAGAAGGTGGCGATGGTATGAAATAAACAAGTTATAGACAAAGGTGCAAAATGGCATCTCTGCCTTAATAGAGTCCCAGTAGGGTTGCAGCATCTTGCCCAAGGTGACTTCATTGGTCAGTGGTAAGACTAGGAGTTCCTTCATCTCTCAGTCAGACCTATTTGGGTACAGGTTATCATGTCTTAAACAGAAACATAGAAAGATTAGAATCTATGTTTTCTTCTGAACCACTTTTCTATGCAAATACAATTCCTATGAATAGCATCCTATGCCCTCTGCTGGACTCTAAGGCAAGAGCAGTTTTATATATATATATTTGTGCGCTGTCCTTTGTATCTGCATGCTGCCAGCTGGGGATCATAGATTCATGGTTGGACAGTCCATAAGATCATCTAATTTAATCCTTCTCTCTTAAAGATGAAGAAACTGATATCCAGAGAGGGGAAATGACTTGCTAAAAATCATGCAGAAAATAGTAAAGCAAAGATTGAAATACAGATCTTTTCAATCCAAGTATAGTTCCTTTTGCGTTAAACCACTCCACTCATAATCCTAGCCTCACTTTTCTTTTGCAGTTAAATGATCAAATTGAAATATATCATAGAGTTTATAAGGGCCATGAAAATTTGTCAGATTTTTCATTTTTAAAAAACTTTCTAGAGGTTGAATATGCAGCGAGGCTTTTGTTCTGTTATCCACTCAACATTTTTTTTAAAATCAAACACTCATTAGAAAACACTTTGCTAGGTATTATGGGAGATCAAAGGAAGCAAAGGTTTAGTGGAAGGAGCATTGAATCTGGAGCCAGAAGTCCTGAGTTCAAATCCTCCGTCTTGATATTTCTGGGTTATATAACAAACAAGATAGAGGGCTAATAATTTTCTTTAATTCTCCATGACATCTTAAACCTCTACAAAATAGAAACTATGCACCAAAGATAATGTAATTTGAACTGTATCCATTACCTAGGACAAAGAAAAGTTTAAAAAATACAACTAATAAAAAAAATGCATTAACCGATATCTGTCTTGAAATCATTCAACACTCTCTCCCCCAACATCTACCATAGCACCAGCTCTGAGGCTGCGTTAGATGGATCTGACAAAGAAGCTTGCTGCAAAACACAACTGCACATACTGCATCCTATGCCCCTTCCACAAATGCTTTTCAATGCAATGCCTTCAGAAATTTGCTGGACCCACCCCTGGCAAGCTACACTAAGATGGAAATATTCTGTGCTACAAAAGATCTCTGCAGGGAGCAGAGAAACAGAGGGAAAGGGGAAGAACATGTGTCTAGGCTTGAGATAAAGCATAACAACACCATATTCCACCTCACCCCTCCTCTCAGAGCCTCAAAAATCCAAACCACAAAATTATGAGAGTAGTAGTTGGGGTCTGCACAGAAAAATTAATACGCAGTACATGAAAAAAATAAACAAACCAAAAACCCTTTGAATCTGTGATGATAGTAAGTCTCATCGAAGGATTTTAAAAGGCAGAAAATAGTGCTTGTGGTCATTCAGAGACCAGGAGAAGAGTAAACACCTCTCCTGTGATCAGACAACCTTGGAAGAAATGCAGAAAATAATTCCTTAAAAATTAGAATGGAGCAAATGGAAGCTAATGACTTTTTGAGAAATCAAGAAATTATGGGGGGGGGGGGGGAGAACAGCTGACCTGGAAAACAGGTCCAGGAGACAAAATTTAAAAATTATTGGACTATCTATAAGCTATGATAAAAAAAAAAAAGCCTAGACGTCATCTTTCAAAAAATCAGCAAGTTAAACTGCCTTGATATTCTAATAACAGATGGGAAAGTAGATTTTGAAAGAATCCACCAATCACCTCCTAAAAGAGATTCCAAAAGGAAAACACCTAGGAATTTTGCAGCCAGTTTCAGAGTTCCCAGGTCAAGGAGAAAATATTGTAAGCTGCCAGGAAAAAAAAAAAACAAAAAATGGTCAAAATATTGTGGAAACACAATCAGGATAACACAAGATTTTGCAGTTTCTACACTAAGGGACTGGAGGTCTTGGAATATGATATTTCAGAGCTCAAAGGAGCTAGAATTTGTAGAGAAC
The DNA here is from genome assembly GCA_028627135.1 of Pseudochirops cupreus. Lineage (NCBI taxonomy): Eukaryota > Metazoa > Chordata > Mammalia > Diprotodontia > Pseudocheiridae > Pseudochirops > Pseudochirops cupreus. The sequence goes on along the minus strand of JAQQSU010000229.1, from coordinate 3,643 downwards.
CTACGCAGCAAAACTGTGTATAATACTTTGGGGGAAAATGGATATTCAATGAAATAGAGGACTTTCAAACATTCTTGATGAAAAGGCCAGAGCTGAATAGAATATTTGACTTTCAAATATAATAATCAAGAGAAGCATGGAAATTTAAACAGGAGAGAGAAATCATAAGGGACTTATTAAAGTGGAACTGTTTGCCTTCCTACATGGAAAGATGATATTTGTAAATATAGAGAGAGTGCACAGGGTGAGCTGAATGTGAGAGTATGATATCAAGATAATGGAATTGGGGGTGAGGGAGAAATGTGTTTGCAGGGGGAGAGGGGGAGAGGTAGAATGGGGTGGATTGTCTCACAAGGAGGAGGCAAGAAGGGGCTTTTGCAGTGGGGGGAAGGAAAGGGGAAGTAGGGGAGGGAGTGGTGAGGGTGGGTGACCCTTACTTTCATCAGATTTGGATTAAGGAGGGAGTAGCATGTATATTGAGTTGGGTATGGAATTCTATCTTGCCTTATGTGTGTGTGGGGGTTGAGGAGAGGGATGGAAGATGGGGTATAATGGAGGGGAGGACAGATGGGGGGAGGGGCTAATCAGAAGCAAGCACTTATGAGGAGGGACAGGATCAAGGGCAGGAATGGAGTAAATGGGGAGTGGGATAGAATGGAGAGAAATATAGTTAGTCTTTCACAATGTGACTGTTATGGAAGTGTTTTGCATGATTACACACATATAACCTACTTTGAATTGCTTGCTTTCTCAATAAGGGTGGCTGTGGAAGTAGGAAGGGAGAGAATGTGGAACTCAAAGCTTCAAAAATGAATGTTAAAAGTTGTTTTTACATGTGACTGGGAAATAAGATAGATAGGCAATGGAGTATAGAAATTCATCTTGTCCTACAGGAAAATAGAAGGGAATGGGGTGGGCAGTGATAGAAGGGAGGGCAGATTAGGGAAAGGGGTAATCAGAATGCTCACTATCTTGGGGTGGGTGGAGGAAAGAGATAGGGCGAAAATTTGGAACTCAAAATCTTGGAAGTGAATATAGAAAACTAAAAATAATTTATGAAAAAAAGAGAAGATGAACTTCTAGGGAATTAAGTGAAGTAGAAGGGGGCAGAACAGGAAAGGGATGGGGTGGAGAGGAGACCTAGCTTTGGTGGTGGAAGGGAGTTCCTCTGGTGGTTACTCCTGTGGGTGATGAGATGTTCCATGAAAGTAGACAGAGACTTCGTGTTGGGTGTTGCCTGGGGAATTTGGTGCTTGAAAAGTCTACCTACCTTACCTTGAGAAGGGGCATTTATAATTGCTGAGGGTAAAGGAACCAGGGAGAAAGAGAGAACATAAGCACTGGGAGGAAATTTGTGGAGCAAATGGAGAAAATGGTAATAAGGAAGAATATATAGATCACCAGAAGCTGCATAATAGAAAACACGTATGTGAAAGGGAGAGCCGCCATGGGGAAGCGTCCTCTTTGTCACCTCAAAAAAACTAGCATCACTTTATTTATTTATTTATTTTTTTGGAAAGTGAGGGACGATTTTGGAAGGGAATTTGTAGGGCACGCTCTTCAAGGCAATTGCGGAAACAGCCTTGAGGGGAGAATCCTGAATGAATGCCTTGAAAATTTAGATTACATGAGAAATACAGAGAACAGAGAGAGACTAGATGACTATAGAGGTCATAAACTAGAGAATGACAGTCTAGAGTAGACAAAAATGAAGAGAGTGGGAGAATTTTTTTTTTGAAATTGGCATAAAAATGAAATAAAAAAAAAGAAAAGCATTAGCTGAGGGGAGGTAAAGAAATTAGAATCTACTTGATTAACTGAAAGGAAAAAGGGAGAGGAGATTAAATAGCCAGAAAGATATAGGGAAGGAAAAATAAATAGAACAAAATATGGAAAAAAGGAAGGAAAAGAAGGAAGGGGGGGGGGAGAGAGAGAGAGAGAGAGAGAGAGAGAGAGAGAGAGAGAGAGAGAGAGAAAGAGGGGGAGAGAGAGAGAGAGAAAGGAGTAACAAATTGAAGAGGAGATCAAGAGTGAGGGAAAGAGAGCCAATGAGAACAGGGCCACTTAAAAAATAGATTAAGCTAAAATAACTGAAGAAATATAGCACTGTGTTTACAGCAGAAGAGGGAAAATATCATAACTTAAAGACAAATGGAGGAAAACATAAACCTAGCTCTCATAACTTTAAAAGTGAATGGATTAAACAATCCAATAAAACAAAAAAGAGTGACAGATTGGATAAGGAAATAAAACTCCACAATCTGTTGCTTACAAGAAACACAATGAGAAAAAAAAAAAGATATACACAAAATAAAACTGAGTGGATGGGGAAAAATGACTATGCATCAAGTGAGTGTGAAAAAGCAGGGATTGCAATCTTGTCATCTATCAAGTCAAAAACTAATATTCAAAGAATAAAAAGGGTTAAACAAAAAAGCTTCACTATGTTGAAAGGAATTGGAGATGACAGAGCCATATCAGTCATAAACATATATGCTCCAAATGCCTTATTGTCCAAATTCACAAAGGAAATATTAGCTGAGGTATAAGCAGGCAATGTAAGACAATAGTGACAGAAAAATTCCAATTTCCCTCTCTTAGTTTTGAATAAGTCTAACAGTAAGATTAAAATTAAAAAAAAAAAGGAAAGTTTGGATCTGAACAAATTGCTGGAGAAAATTCTGAGAAAATAAAAACAATCAAGAAAATTTATGGCCTCTTCTAAATGGGAGTGTAAAAAATATACATATTTCTCAGGACTAAATTGAACTTTTATAAAAGTTATCTTATACAATAGGGCACAAAGACATTGTAAATAAATGTAAAAGGGAATAAATAGTTAATGCATTCTTTGCAGACCATAGTGCAACAAAATATCATTGATTCAGGAATCACAAATAAAAGACAATAATCAAGTGGACACTTACTAATGAAATCCTAAATAATGAGTGGGTCAAAGAACAAATAATAGAAACAATTGATTATATAAAAAATGATAATGATGAAACAATATACAACAATTTCCGGGATGTAGATGAATGAGTCCTTAGAGAAAAAAAAGCCGCAAAATATCATATCATTGCAAACATAGTTTATTAAAACAGCAAAAGAGATTATTAGTGAACAAATCCTCCCTCTGACAGGTATGAGTTTGGACAAGTCCCTTAATCTCTTCAGGTTTTAATTTAATTATATGTAAAGTGAAAGTATTGAAGCAGAAGGCCTATAAGGTCCTTAGATCTAAGAACTGTATCTACAAACCTTATATGAATAAAAACTCAGAAATGGCCTTGTAGGTCATTGTGCCTGAATTAAAATAGTCACCAAGCCTTTGTTGAAGAGCCTTACTGAGAGGGTATATATAACTTCCCTAGGTAGGACATTCCATGTCAGGATTATTATTTTTAGGAAGTTCTGCGTTAAATTGAGTCAAAATTTGCTTTTCTCCAATTGCCACCCATTGCTTTATTTTTTTTTTCAAGCTAAACATCTCAAAAGTTCACACGTATATAATTTTTAGAGATGGAAGAGTTTTAAGGCTAAGTTACTCAGAAATGACAACTACAGTTATTACAACTACAGTAATAGCAATAGGAGCAGTACTTCTAGTACTAGTAGTAGTAATAATATTGGATGCTGTAGG
>JAQQSU010002289.1:0-14718 GCA_028627135.1 Pseudochirops cupreus | reverse complement strand
GTAGAGGGTTTGTGTGGTTTTCTAATGACTGTATCTGTGATTAAGATATTTAGTAATTGTGAATCTAGATTAGTGACTGATTAAGTTAATGGTTGCCCCATGAGTGGAAGTTTGATTATTCTATTGTGAATTGATTGAATGATTAAGTATTGATTTGCCCCATGAGTGGAAGTTTGATTGTTCTATTGTGAATTGATTGAATGATGAAGTATTGAGTTGCCCCATGAGTGGAAGTTTGATTCTATTGTTCCTTGTTCTAAATATTGTGGCCATTGTAGTGAAAACTGTGTGGCCATTTTCTGTGATAACATTTAATGTTTTGAATGTTTGTCTTGATTTGTAATGGAATAAACAGAGCATTCACTATATTGTGTAATCCAAACTCTAAAAGCTGTTCACAGTAGCATTCCTTTGGGAATCTGCTGGTACATGGCATTACACCACATTACACCTCTACTCAATAAACTTCAGGGCCTCACCATCAACTCCAGGATAAAATGCAAAATACTTTGTTTAACTTTCAAACCTCTTCATAACTAAGACACCTCATACCTTCTCAATTTTCATATACTTTACTCCCTACCATAAACTCTTTGATCTAGTGACACAGACCTTCTAGCTATTCCAAGATCAAAACACTCCATCTCTCAGCTTTAGGCATTTTCTCTGGTTGTCCTCCATGCCAGGAATACTCTCTCTTCTCAATTCTATCTGACTTCATTGTCTTCCTTTAGGACTCAGCTAAAATCCCACCTTTTACAGGAAGTCTTCTCTAACCTCTCTTATTTCTAGTTCCTCTCATCTTTTAATTATTTAACTATATATCCTGTATGTAGGGTTTTTGTGTATACATGTTTGTGTTTGTGTGTCTGTGTCTGTGTCTTGGTCTGTGTGTGAGTGTGTAATGTAAGGTGTGTTCAGGTTTTCAGAGAAGACTAGTACCTCTGGTATGAGGGCTACTGAGCCCTTTTCAGGATTGACTTCTCCTTTGGTGTCCACCTGATCCATCTAACTCTTTCCTGTGATTCTAAGAATCTGTTGAATGCACAATGACCACACCTCCAGTAAACCATTTCAGTAAATTGGCTAAACCAGGTTGAAGGTAACTAAGGGATCTCAAATCTATCCATGAGTTGGAAGGGAGGTGTTTACCCCAAGCGTGTGAAGACTTCCCCTAGTGGAATGGGTAGATGAGAACAATTTGTTCCAATGGCCAGGAAGGCAGCTGAAGCACCTGGAGCAACTGTGGAGCGCTTAGAACTTGGTTAGACATTGAAGACTCCAAGGTTGTCCAGTGCATCTCAAGCCATCATCAGCTGTCCTGTCAATGGACTGTGATGGCTCTGGAAGGGAGAGTGAGGCCAACAACTTTATGGTACTCTTCCTCATTTAAATTCAATTTGAGCATGATTCAAAAGACATCACTAATCACCCATATGATTTTACCGTTTCTACCTAACTCAAAGTCCTGTGGAGACAGACAAGTGACAAATCAGCAGATGAGAATACATTGGGAGCTGTAGTCAAAACCGTGCATATAGGCATCCCAGGACATAGTGTGGTCTTCTCAATGGAAGCAGCAATGGGATTTGGACCTTTTAAGGATTGCACTGCTCACCTCCTGGGTGTGAGGAAGGGGCTAGAAAAGATGACCTCAAAATTGTCTGCTTACCCAGCCCTGGCCTGATTACCATGGCAGGTGGGTATTTGTAATGTTAATGGAGTAAGGATATCTTCCCTGCCCACTAATAGGTCTCACATGGAGCCCATGTGAGATGGACTTGACTAAGGAAGAGCTTGCTTAGGGGGAAGCTTGCTTGTAGGAAGGCAAGTACCTTTTGCTACTGAGTTGATTAGGCACTGAGTCATAAGGGTTGTGATGCCTTCTGGCTCTGAGAAGTGTATATGTACTCTGAGTTGGAATTTTGCTTTGGGTTTTCATTTATGAGAAGGACCATTTGATTTCCTGGTAGAAAGATATCTACTAGACAGTATATATAGTTATATATATGAACATTCAAACTCTACCACAGAGAGTGCAATTATGATGGACTGACCATGTTGTTTGGATAGACAAACATGCTTCCCTAAATGATGGAGAACTCAAAAAGAATAGGCACTTACATGATGGTCAGAAGAGGCAATACAATGACAATATCAAAGTTTCTCTTAAGAACTTTAGAATAGATTATATGACATGGGAGACACTGGCATAGGACCACCCAACATGAAGCAACCAAATAAAAGAAGGAACTATGCTTTATGAGCAAAGCAGAAATGAAATAGTTCCCAAAAAGTGTGAGATGTGCAAATTAGGAAACCCACTCCAAATGTTCGCACAGACTATTTATGCTGGACCTTTAGTAGAGCATTCCAAACTGGTATTGATCTGATCAGCCACAGTCAGATGCATTATAACTTGACTCTAACATCACTGACTCTAATAAAGTGATGTCATTTTGGTGCTTTTTGAGAACAAAGGACAAAAAACAAAAAACCAACTGTATAGACAAATATGTACACACATATGCATACTTACATACATACATACAAATATATATGTAATATGTAGTATTTATATATGTGTTTATATCTATATGTGCATATACAATATACACATATATCATGTATCTATGTATATATACACATGTGTATATCATGTATGTGTGTATGTATGCATGGTTGAGCCCTCTCCTCATTTGATTGTAAGGGCCTCGAGGGGAAGGACTGTCTTTTTTATCTTTCTGTGTCCTCACCACTTAGCACAGTGCCTGGCACACAATAGGTGTGTAATTAATATTGATTGATTGAATTATAAAATATTTTTATCCTCATACTGATAAAACCTCAATGATCTGGAATATTTGACTATACATACACACATGTACACATGTATACATGTATATGCATATATTTATACATACACACAATATATACATATGTAATATTATCTATCTACTTTTATTCATTCATTTATCTATTCTATGAGGGATGTGGGTAGCTGAGATTTCATTTTACCTCTCATATTTAGCAAGTTACTTCTCTTTCTATAGAGTTCAGAGAATAATTTTGCCTCCTTGTATGCACAAATGGAGATGGTTTGAAGGAACTTGGAATCTTTTAGTTTGGGGAAAATGATAGGTTTCTTCAAGTCTTAAAAGAGATATTACTTGGTAAAGGGATTATACCTGTTCTGATTGACCTCAGAGAATGAAACAAATAAAAATAGGTTGAAATTACAAGGAGAGGGGGTAGCTAGGTGGCACAGTGAATAGAGCCCTGTCCCTGGAGTCAGGAGGACCTGAAATTCAAATCTAGGCTCAAACTCTTAACCCTAGCCATGTGCCCTTGGGAACATCACTTAACCCCAATTGCCCTGCCTTCTTCCCTCCAAAAAAAAAAGAAAGAAAGAAATTACAAAGAGATAAAGTTAGATTTAATGCAAAGGAAAACTTTCTAAGTGTTAAAACCGTCCAAAATTGGAATGGGGCTACTTTGGGAAGTGGTGACTTCCTCTCCATCGAAGGTTCTCAGCAAAGTCAGTAGCTTGTTCTATAAAGTTATCATAATATCATAAGAAATTCTGTTTCAGGCATGAGTTGAACTAGATAGCCCCTTGGTTTTTGCACAGTGCTAATATTTTACAATTCTGTGAAATATTATTTGCAATAGCATTAGGCACAGGTACATTTCAAACAATAGGAAAGAGATTAACTAAAGTTCTTCTTACTAACTGTAGAATCATAGAACCAAGGAGATTTCGCAAAGGAGAAAGAAAAAGAGGATGTAGTGACTGCACATTACCTGATTGACTTCCTGGTCTTTGCATTAGTTTCACCTAACTACTATAGATGATTTTGGCCTCTTTAAATACAAATTTCAAAGAATGACAATTTTACAATCTCTCATGATAATTTGTCCCACTGTTTGATAACCACTAGTTATTCTGTACTCACAGTTCTTTCCATTTTAGTGTAACTACAGAGCAGACAGATGATCCCTCAAGGCTACACAGTTTTCATTTCTGGGCATCTCTGTCTGACAAGCAGTACAATCTTTTGCAATTGGACTGTGAGTTATGGCCTTCTTAAATTGGATATGGTAAGCAGGAAACTACAATCAAAGGAGACAACTCAAGAGTTAATTATGTTTTCATAAAACTAAGAGATGACTAAATGCCAAAAGGAATGACAATTAAGCTAAACCAATTGATAGAAAGAGGATGAATTTACTTCAATGGAGAGAAAAAATATTCTTGGAGGCAGACAAGCAATTTGATTTATAGAGAGGGGAAAAAATGAATGGTAATGTTAAAACAGTCAATCCATTGGATAGTTTTAAAAATGTTATCTTTTGAAAGCCAGCCTTCCTCTAAACCCAAGCGGTAGACATTTGATTAATAATTAAGAGTTTGTGAGTAAAGATATTGATAAATTACAGGTAATGGTTCTCTGGCACACACTGCAGATGGGTGATTGAGTGCCTTCAAAGTCTATGATTAATGCATTCATCAGGCCACTCATCGTCCTGTCTGAAATATCTTCAAGTAAGGGAAGATTGAAAAGATGGAAAAGAGAAGACTAATGGGGCACTGACCTTCAAGTTGAAGAAATAGAGACTGATCCTGACAATCAGATCTAGAATATTTAATGTCAGCTGCTAGGAAAAGTAATTTGAAAAACATAACAGGGAAATTTGTTTAACTCCAAGAGAATGATGCATTTTTGATGAATAGAATGCAAATGGCTCTAGCTCAAACCCTCTCATTCTTCCACACGTGCAACTTCTTTAACAATGGACAAAAGATCTAACATGTATGGCTGATATTAAATAATTGGATGAAATGAATTCACACTGCCTTAGATTTTTTTTTTAGTGCTTTCTCATTAATTGACAAATGACCAATGGGATAGAATTAAAAGTTGAATGATAAATAGCAATCTATTGAGCTGGGAGAATGCTCTATGAGATGCTTTAGGGGTGGGAGCTAGGTTGGTTTTAATTTGTCATTATTATTAATGATATTGTGAAGCAAGTAAACAACAGATAAATTAACTATGCTGGTGATAACAGAATGGAAAAAAAGTGCATGCCAATTCAATCACAAAATGGAACCAAAAATAAGTTGGAAATACATACTACATGCAAGAGATGATTTTGTGATATGCATTCTAGAAACAAGGAAAATAAATACAAAATTAATAGAAGCATCATTAACTGGAAGTGGGAAAGATGGAAGAAGGATAAACAACAAATGATTTGAGCTTTAATGGCCAGCAATAATTTTTGTTTGCAACGTGATATTGCAGTCAAAAAAATCCAAGTATTTTCTGACTTCATTGGCAACCAAATTGTGTCCCTGGATTGAGATATAACAACCTCTCTCTCTCTTTGTCTTTTTTTCTTCTCTACATTTCATGAACAGTTTCAAAGCTTTTTGTGAGGTACAGCCAGCAGCACTAATTTTCAAATTCAGATGATCATCCTGCATTTTGAATCCTAGAGAGTTCTTTGGTGTAGCTTAAGAAATAAGGAATCAAAAAGGGATCAGATGGAATCAAAAGATGAAAGAGAAGTAAGTGGAACCTAGGAGCTGATACTAAAAGAGCACATGCACACACACACACACACACACACACACACACATGTATATTCACCCATAAACATTCATGTCCCATGAATGTCCCTCACCAGTATTAAGATAAAAGACTATTATTAAATTATTCCTTCCGATACAACCTTCAGGTCCCCTTTTGTGACTTATTCTTCCTAATAAATTCCATCCTTGATGTTCATGTTAATCTGATTTCTACTATTTTAAAAGCAATTAAAGAGGAGTAACATTGTATGTTTAGCCATAGACTCCATATACCCTCTAATGTCCCTAATCTTAACACCTACTTTCACCTAATCCCATTCTCTACACTCCAGGCAAGATTACCTGTTTGTGGACAGATTCTTGAAATGAAATTGTGATCCATTTTGAATTCCCTAGCCTGATTATTGGAGCAACAAAGTTGGAAGGATAAAACATATTCTAACTTTACCTAAGAACAATGATTATTGTTTAGTCTGTTTTCCTTTCTGGCAAAGAATGTGTCTATTAATCCTTTGTTTCCATCTTAATGGATAAGATTAAATAAGGAAGATTTTTATAAAATTATTGACATTTCCAGATGAAAGAGACCTTAGAGGTATCTAGTGTAATACCTCTCAAAGTAAAAATTTGTTCTATAATATTGCAGACTCACAACCATCCAACTTTTACTTAAACATTTTAATTAATAGAGACTAAATGAAGCAGAATCTATTCTATTTTTTGGTAATCCTGGTTATTTTTTTCTCTGTTATCAGTGAACCAGTATCTGTTTTCACCCTTGGTTCTAGTTCTGATTGCTAAAATAACATAATGATTAGGAAACTTGGCTACATTAAGAGGCATAATGTTGAGAACACGAAAGGTGAGTATGCTACTGCATTTTGGGCAGAATATATCTATAATATTGTGTTCATTTTTAGAAAACAGATATTAGAATAAACATTTACAAGTTAAAGAATAGCCGCAAGAAGGAGACCAAAATGATGAGGACTCCTAAGAACAACTATAAGAGGATGGGTTGAAGGACCCAGAATTGTATAGCCAAGAGAAAATAAAGCATGGGGGGTGGGGGGGAGTGGTGATATAATTTTCTTCAAGTATTTGAAGATAATCATGTAGAACAGGCATCTGAGTTCTCTTCTTTAGAGAGAACAATCAGGGTGAAAGTTTCAGAGAGTTGAGTTTTGTGTAAGAAAAACCTTCCTAATAAATATAAATATTTAAATATTGAACATATCAATATTTTGATCTTTGAGAAATTGTGTCTTTGCCTCTACCTGAAGTCTTCAAATGAAATCTGCATGAATCCCTATTACCAGTAGCTGGATATATTATAGAGTGCCTAGCTACATAGTTATGGGTGCATTAGGTGCCCTCTGAAGAATTTTCTCACTATTTCCTTCCATAATTTTGTGATCAATCAGTAAAGTTACAAATCTCTTCCATTTCCTGAAGGAATCCTTCAAATATTTGAAGACAGCTATCATGTCCACTCTAAGACTTCTCTGATTTTTTAACCTATTCTCCGATGATACAGATGCCGATACTCATCATTTTCCTTCTCTGATAGCTTACTATTTTGTTAATGGCAAACTCAAAATTTAGTTCTTAGAAAAAAATATAGTAGTCTAAATCTTATTCTTTTCCAAGCAGTCTAGGTCATACAGACAATCTTGTTTCAAAATATAGAAACTCCAAGTTTTTTGGGCGGGCAGATTTAAAAGATAATTAATACCCAAGTTAACTGTAAAAGACTTATTAAGAAAGACACTATCTGCATCCAGAGAAAGAACTAATAGAAGTACATATAGAAAAATTCTACATATATATGTTTATATATATGTACACACGTACATATATACACATGGATACACATACACATGCATGCAAACATATATACATATGTAAGTATATGTATAGATAGATAGATAGATATATCTATATGTATCTATAGGTAGGTAGGTAGAAAGATGATAGATAGATAGATAGATAGATGGATAGACAAATGATAGACAGATGGATAGATTGATAGATAGATAGATAGATAGATAGATGACTTGTTTGTGTCTAATGGCAGCCATCTCTAAGGGCAGGGGCAGGGAGGGTAAAAAAAAAGAAATGTACATGAAAATTCTGTTGTACATTTGAAAGGAATAGCAACTTGTGCATACTAAATTTACAGTTGCATGTACAATCATCTTTTTATTGCACTACATTATAGAAAAATTTGTTTTTTCCCATAAATTAAAAATAAAACTTAATAGTGAAAACAAAAAAGAAAGAAAGAGAATGGAAGAGTGAACTGGACCACTTAGGGGAGGGAAGGATTTTTTTTCAGCATTTTTGAAATTTATCTCTTTCTCTCTTCTTCCATCATTTCTCTCTTTCACAACATTACAATATTTCCCCTAATTTTTTTCTGTGTTCTCTCTCTCTTTCTCTGTCTCTCTTTCTCTGTATGTCTCTCTGTCTCTGTCTCTGTCTCTATCTCTGTCTGTCTCTCTCTGTCTCTGTCTCTGTCTCTCTGTCTCTCTGTCTCTGTCTCTCTGTCTGTTTCTCTCTCTCTCTCTCTCTCTCTCTCTCTCTCTCTCTCTCTCTCTCTCCTTCCCTTCCCACCTACTCTCCTTCATTTATTCTTGCCAGATTCCATTACTTTTCTTTCACTTGTTCAGACTTTCTTTCTGTTATATCAACTTTAAGTTGCCTTTTTCTTCTTTTCCTTCATAGAGCTAGTATAACCATTCAAACAATTTTTGGTGTTTGTATGCTCAATGGAGGGGCTCTGTTTAAGGTTAAGAGTTATTTCTCATTGCCTCTCAATGTAAAAAAAACTTCTTAGGTCAAGAAAAAAAAATCAACATTTTCCTATGGTTATTTTGATAGATTGGGTAACAGTTTCTGAACAAAAAAGAAGACCATTGATAGAATATTAAAATAAGGTATTTCTCATTCAAATAAAAATACTGGATACTAACTATAGGTTAAACACTGTTCTAGGCACAGGGAAGCAACAAAGATAAGGCTTGACTTCAAATTACACAATAAACCGTAACACAAAGTAGAGCAATATTCCATAAGAACATGAGATATAAACACAGTACCATACGGGACAGAGAAGTGAGAAATCTATAATGGGTGTTATCAGGAAAGATTTTACTAGACAGGTAGTATTTGAGCTAGGCCTTGAAGGAAAGGTAAGATTTTGATAAGTTTCAACAGCATAAAAAACATGAGATGAAGGGAAAATAATAATTTTTAAAATGGGAGGAGAAAAAGAAAAGAGGTAGAAAGTACAGATAATGGATTAGTATTGACTGCCTGTAGTACATAGTACATAAAAGCAAACAGTAGAGGATGGGCAGAAAAAGGTACCTTGCAGCCACATTATAAGACAATTTTAGTGAAAGATTAGAGCTCCATTTTTTAGAAATATGGAACCTACTGCCTTTGATTAGAACAGTGTTTTGGGGAGATTGTTCTGTCAGTGGAGAACAAGAAAATAATGGCTTACACTTGTAAAGTACTTACTATGAATCAGGCACTGTACTAAGCTCTTTAAAATGATGGCCTCTTTTGATCCTTGGAACAACCAAGGGAGGTATGTGCTATTATTACCCCTATTTTATAGATAAAGAATGTGAGGTAAATAGAAGTTAAATGATTAGGTCAAGATCACAAATCTACTAAATGTCTAAGACTGGATTTGAATGCAGGTCTTCCTGACTCCAGACCCAGCACTACTACCCAGTAAAAAATCTACTGTGCCATCTAGCCGCCTCAAAATGGATGGGAGAAGAGGAAGGTCAAGGAAGAGAGAATTCAAATGGAACCATTAACAAGCTAGTGAAATAGTCCCAGTGGAAGAGAAAGTGATCCTGAATCTTATTTCTAGATTGTAAAGGGAGTGATATATTTTTTGTTTCTGGGAATATAATCCTTCTTCGTTGTATATTGTAAAAGTAAAATTGACAGGATTCACACCTAATTGACTATAGGGCAGAAACGTTGGATCATTGAGTTTGAGAGACAGAAAGCTGCCATTAATTGCAATTGGGGAATCATTGGGATAGGAGGAGCAAGTTCAGAGAGATGATAGCATTATTTTTTTCCAGAATGTGTCTGGGCACACATTAGAACAACCAAGTAGAGATTTTTGGCAGTCCATTGGAAATGTGAGTCTGAAACTCAAGAGAAAGAAAAAAGCTAGAAACATAAATATGGAAGACTCTATAAAAGAAATGATTGTTGAATCTGTGGAAATGAAGAAGTAGAGAAAGAAGAGATGAGGACCAAGAACAAGGTCTTATGAGAAATTAATATTTAGTGGATGGTAAGAAGAAATGAAGTGGTAAATGACCTAGAGAAGAAGATAGAAAAAGTGACAGTGAGGTAGAAGAATATTCCAGATAATGTTGTGTTATGCAAAGAAAGACCATGAAGGAAGGGAATGGTCACTCTTGTTAAATTTTGATAAGGGAAAAACAGTGATTTATACTTTTTGACAGCAAAGACAAAAACAATCGCTGATTTTTTTTTCTGAAATACCATTTTGATGTAGACAAGGGAGATGTGTTAAGGAGTCACTGAGAATGGTAAGAGCCTGAAAATTGATACACCGAGGGCAGTGGAAACACTGTTAGAAGAGCAATAGTAAGCACTCCACAAATATAGGAAATAGAAATAAAAGACTGAAATACTAAATTTTGACATTGACATTTTGCTTTATAATGTTGCCATTGACTAATCATGCTTCTGGTTTAGGTTTTCCTGAACATTGCTATCCTTTACATGCTTGTTTACAAAATCCTTAACAGTACATGTGAAAACCTGTATCATAAAACCTCAATGAAAGTTTTCCTTTTTGGGGGGAGAATGTGGAGCAGGAGAATAGAATTTTCTTTACATTTTCTTTCTTTAAGTCTTAGACTATAAGTGATCCCTGTGACCTGAATTGACAGCTATTACACTTTGAATCTAGCAGAGAACACTATTGCAAACATTTCTCCATAACCTGATCATCAAATAACATTTCTCTGGGAATTACTCTTTTTTTGTCTAGTGGTTTTCATTTTTATCCATCTATAAGTCATGCCTAAAAATATGTTTTACATCCTAAAATCATATCCTTAAAAAAGATGCATGTATGAATACTGGCACAATTACATGAAATCCTATAAGATAGTATAGTAGCATTTTTTTCATTTTAGAAGTGAAGAAACTCGGGCTCAGAAAAGCTAGTTGGTTTTCATAAGGCTATACCCCCTAGTAAGTCTAAGAGTTTATGTTCAAATCCAAATCTTATGACTTGAGGCCCAGCATTCTCTCAAATATATTATACTATCCACCATCCACTGGAAATAAAGAGAATGATTTAAGAGTGAAATAAGGTTTTGTACAATTCGTTTTAGAGGGGGAAAAATTTCAGCCAAATTTTGAACCAATGTGTGCATTAAAGTGGTATTGATTGTCAGGTGTGACCATGACTACACATTGCTGCAAGAGGAAGGAAATAGTAAAATATCTTAGAAGTTGAGTCAGCAGGAGCAGAATATTAAGGGAAATGTTATATGGAGAAATTAATAAGGACAACATAAAGTTATGGTGAATTGGGGGGGCGTTGTAAGTGAGCAGTGAGGACAGGGATTTTCTTTTCAATGACGTAGAGAAAATGGAAAATATGAATGGGTTTAAATAACTAAATGCTCTCTCATATTTGTCATTCTCTTTATGCTGTATTGTTAAGGGCCATAGACTTGTAGATGGAAGTTTTGTTATCATACATTTCTTTTCAATTCAAGAAAGACCTATTCAGAGTCTACTATATACTATATATAAGGTAGCATGGCAACTGTGCCGGACTCATATTAGACCTATGTTCAGATGTTTCTGGTAATGCTAAAACTAAGTGCTCAGAAATGTGCTGGGAGTTAACATTTAGCCCAGAAAAGGTTTAAGATCTACTTAGTGTAGGGAATTCACCTAAAGGTGTGTGAAATGAAATATTGCTATTTCTTTCAGGTATTTGTGTATGTGGAAGGCAGTGAAAAAGGTCCTGTGAATGTCAAGACAAACAACATAATCTTTGCCCTCAATGAGCTTATAGTCTATTAGGTTGGATGCAAAATGAATGTGAATAATTGTAACCTAAGTCAGACTGTTATAGGTACAAAGACCAGGTCTAGACCAAATGATCTAAAGACATTTGAGGAGAGAAAGAACATAGTTAGCTAGATCAATTAGCAAAGTTTTCATGGAAGAGGTAAACATGATATGAGTCATGAAGGAACAGACAGATTTCATGGTGTAGATGAGGAGAATGTACATTATAGGCATAAGTACTGACCAGCCTATACAAATAAATAGAGTTAGAAACACCAGGAAGAGACAGAGGAATGATTAGTAATCCAGTTGGTTGGAACACCGAGTAAACAAATCGTTCTTACCATCCAGTCTCTCCAACAGGTTTAGATTTGTCCTCTTAAGGTTGCTGTGTTTGGATGTTTTTTTGAGGAATGCAGATTTCTTGATGTTAAGGTGCTGGTCACTGCAGATGTAATCAGAAAACTGCAAAATTGACTTCTATAGCTCTGAAGCTCTTCAGGCTATGAAAACAGTGTAGATACAATAAACCTCTTTGGAAAACAGTATCTCACTTAAAAACCATGTTACAATAGCATTTTGGCAATATTTCAAACTTTTCATCCATATGCTCCTAATTCCTTCCAACCATCTGGCCTAGAGAAACGTCCACATGGCACCACCAATTCTGAATGGCATTGAAGGAGAAAAAGTGGTACACATCTGGGAGAGCCAGCAAAGAGGGGGTGCCTCAGAAGGAAAGCATGTCCATCTTTGTCTACATCTTTGCTAGTCGAATCACCCTGGAAAATATTAGAGACTAATTTTTGGAATTTTGTCATATGTTATAGAAAGACAGAGTATTGAATTAGTCTAGTACATCAGCTAAAAAAAAAGTATTAAAATAGCAGGTTTGTTTGCATGTTTTAAACTTGAAAGTTTGCCAAATCATTCGCAGGGCAGTGTGGCACAATATAAAGAAAGCTGAACTTGCAAATAGAAGATCTGTCAAGTTCAGCTCTTATCACTTGACAACTTTGTGATCTAGGCCAAGTCACTTAACTTCTCAGAAACTCCATTTCCATCCCATTTAAATTTTCCTTCTCAATTTTTCCAGTAAAATACAAGGCAAGATTTTCAGCAGAGAATGTGGTGGGAGAGGCAGTCATGGGAAGTTTGAGGAAGAATGAAAAGGTTTGAGTTGTGATGAGTGGGATAGTGAGTGGACAAGGGAGGTATATAAGGATTGCCTAAAGCAATGAGAGACCAGTTGAAATTATGTCACACAATTTTTTAGTTAAAGTGATTACATGATTTCCTCTGTCTTTACTGAGTAGCAAATACATAGAATAAAGCAGAGGATGGCTAATCCAAGACTGAGTCTTTGCAGGGTACAATTAACAATATGATAAGAGGGCCAAAAACTCAAAATAAAAGGACAGTATTGAATTGAAGTGGTTCACAAGGGAGTCACGATGAGGAAACAAGAGAATAGTTAGGGCAGGTGTGATGGCTTGGAAGAGAATTGAGAGGTAAAGGAATTGGAGGTCACAATGTAGATGGAGAGTAGGTTTTGGTTAGGGAAGAGAGAGGGTGAGGTAGGAAGTTAAATGATAATGGAAAAAAATAAGGGAATTTCAGAGCTCTTGAGCATGGAGGTAGTGCATTTGTGGATGATAGCAAAATTAAGATCTTTTTTTTTTTCCTGAGGCTGAGGTAGGATGGAAGAAAGTAGGTCATGAGAAGTAAATAGGTTGTTTTCTTCTCCCCTCCACTTTTTTGGAATTACTAAATTCTGTTTAGAGTCTCTAGAAGTACAATATTCTACATGAAGCACAGTCACACCATACCTATTTCTACTGATTTTTCCAGCAAAATAATCCTATGTCTATTTTATTTATGTTATACGCATGCTTTCCTGACTGGTACAATGTAAGTGACTTGAGAACAAGTATTGTTTCAATTTTGGCATTGTATTCTCATCACCTAATATATAGTGGGGCTTTTTTTTCAAAATTTTATTTTAGACTCAAACACCAGAAAACAAATACAGAATAGAGAAAAGAAATAAAACATATTGTAAACTTTAATACAAATTAGAAAGGAAAAAAAAAAGCATGTTGTGTGCATAGCAGAACATGAGAGGATTCAAAATAAGTAACAATAAATTTTCATTTCAAGAAATCCTATATGATAAATAATACTTGTGTTGAGAATTGTCCATTTTTTCTTTGCTATCTTTTCTTTTGTTCTCTGCTGCATACTTTTTTTACATTATTCTTTTTCCCCACCCCCCCCAAACCACTGCCCAGAAGGCCACAATAAATTTTAGATATGTTATCTATAGCTATAAATATATACATACACTTCCCCCCTAGAAGGCTACAGTAAATTTCATATACGTTTCTCCATACCTATACACATATACATACAATTATAGATATATAGTTTCCCAAAGCTATTCTACCCATGAACTTTGTTTTTATGTATGTGCATATCTCTTGTTTCCTATTCCGCCTGCCCCCTGTACTTTACTTCTGTCCACTATCTTGCCTCCCTCTCACTTGCCTACCCCCCTCTAAAGATCCCTCCCCTATCCTCCAATTCCCAAAAATCTAACTACCTTCTAAACTCCTATTTACTTATTCCCTCACCTTCCCCTCTAAAAATCCCTCCCTTGTCCTCTCCCACCTCCATATGCTCCCACCATTTTATTTCTTCTGAATTTAGAAAACTTTTATACTCTTTTAAATATATATGTATTGTTCATCCTTAAACTCATGTCTAATGAAAGTAGATTACCGGAACTACCAGCCCTCCTCCCCAATCTAACTACTGTGTATCAATTCTTCCTCTTGTACCTCATTTGTATAAAATACTCTTTTAAGCTGTTCCTAAATGGTTTTACTTTTTAAATTCATATCACACACAGGTTTACCCCAATCTTTCTTATGAATTAAACAAGTATAAATAAGAATCTTAGATATATATTTTACATATATAAAAATCTTGTTTATTTATGTATGATATATATTATATAT
>JAQQSU010002288.1:0-14718 GCA_028627135.1 Pseudochirops cupreus | reverse complement strand
GGGAGGGGAGAAAATCTGAAACTCAAGTGATTGTGGAACTGAATCTTGTAAATTAAAAGTAAATGAGTAAAAAAAATAAAATAAAATAAAAAATAAAACAAAATAAAAAAAAGAAAATAATGTAAATAAAGAGAATATGGGTTAAGGACCTCTTCCCTATTGATAGGACAAAGTATTCTATTGGTAGGGCAAGGCCACTTTCTTATGCAGAGCATGAATAAGTCATCATGTACCTTCTACTTACTGAGTTAGGTCCGTGAATATAAAGACAAAAATAATACTGTCTCTTCCATGAAGGAGCTTATATTCTACAGGAGTCCTAGGATTAACACCCTTACCCTCAATAACATACCAACAGTCAACATATGCCAACATAACAATAGATCCTTGATCTCCTGAGGGGAAAGGAGCAAGTATTTATCAAGAAACTATGTGCCAGGCATTTTGTTAAGAACTTTACAATTCTTATCTCATTTGATCTTCATAATGACTCAATGAGATAGGTGCTATCATTATCTTCATTTACAGTTGAGGAAGCTGAAACAGACAGAAGTGATGTGATTTGCTCAGCATCATACAGCTAGTGAGAATCTGAGGTCAGATCTTCCTGACTCTGGGCCCAATGCTCTATTCATGCCCAGTTTATTAATGTCGATATTCCCTCCACTGGTGCAAATCATAATCATTCCACACCTTCTTATCTTGTATAATTCTTATTCCTGTTATCCTCCACGGAAGACTCATCCAATAATATGGATAGATTCCAGCACACTAGGACAGTGAGAGGAGGATGAGGAAGACTGCCAGACTGTCAGTGTCATAGATCAAAAATGTCCAGGAGCAAATAATTGCTAGCTTGAAATAGCTTCTGGTCCCTTTGGGTTGTATTATTGTGCTGTCTATTTTGCAACTGTTAAACTTTGGTAAGACATAGCTATGATCAAGGTAATATATACCTTTTTACATTTCCCACTCTTCAACACTGACATCTGTCTGAATACTCTAGATTGAAGCTGGCACAGCTGAGCATACTGTCTTCTCATTTTTATAATTTCTTCTAGTTTGAATCTGATCTTCATCCTTTGCTCTGACTATCCAACTGCAACTGATATATCTCATAACCTAGAGGTACTTGGCTCAGGAAAGACTCAGCAATAAGGAAGGATCCATGAGGCATTTCTTCCCATATGAATCAAAATTTTAGACTATAAATGGACCCTTGGAGATCATCTAACCCAATACATTCAATTTACAGATGGGGAAGCTGAGATTCAGAGTGCCAGATTTAGAAAGCATCCATCAAAGAGAAAGAATTATACAGAGGAAGTGGTGAGGGTACACAGCTGCCTATAGACACAAACTATTTTCTGTATTTGAGGAGTACCAATACCTTTCTTTGTGACAGATGAGTCTGGTTAGAAAAGTCTAGACCCTGATTTGTGGACATAGAGAAAAGTGAACTGAGTTAGTATTTTAAGCAGAGTGAATGGACCAGAGGAATTGAATATGAAAGAAAAGGTGTGAGAGAACATAATGTGATCATGTACCCATGAGTCAGAGCAGTGTGTAAGGGAGATGGACACTGGAGACAGAGGGAAAGGAGGGAGAGAGAGGGAAGAGGGAGGGAAGGAAAGAGAGAAGGGAGAGAGAGACCCAGAGAGAGAGAGAGAGAGAGAGAGAGAGAGAGAGAGAACCAGAGAGAGACACAGAGAATGAGAGAGAGAGAGACAAAGAGAGAGAAACAGAGTCAGAGAATGAGAGAGACAGAGACAGAGAGAGACAGAGAGACAGACAGAGAGAGAGAATTTATTGAGGTTGGAAGCATAAAGTTTTGTCTACATATAAAAGTAGATACCTTGAATCTTGATAGAGACTGAATGGGAAGAGTCACTACTGAGACTGAGTAGGAATGGATTGTGAATAGGCCTCCAGTCTTACTTACTGAGTTAGGTCCGTGAATATAAAGACAAAAATAATACCATCTCTTCTGTGAAGGAGCTTACGTTCTACAGGAATCCTACTCAAGTATACTTTTTTTTTTGGAGGGGAGAGGTGTAATGATTAGAGAGATACTTTATTTTATCTTAATGGCATTCTCTTCATAGGAAAATCAATTCATTAATCAATCATTCAAAAACATAGCACCACTACTCTTACATGTACAGGTGGAGCACATGATATAAAAGTCATTACTTGCTGCAAAGCACACAACTAGTAATTGACAATTGAGACCAAAACCCAAATCCCATTCTCTACATTTTGTCAACTGATTGTAGTTTTTTGCATTTGTTGATATTTTTCATTTTAATATCACCTTCATTTCCAAATTGATCCCACTTATCTTCCCTTTGCAGAAAGTTATGTCTCATGACAAAGGAAAAAAGAACAGGAACAAAAGAATTTCAGCAAATCTATCCAATATATCAATTGATGGTACACCTATATGCATGAGGTATACATACACATACATACATACACATACCTACACACATATGTTTCCACAACCATTGTCTTCCACCTCTGCAAAGAAAGGTGGATTATTCAGCCTCAAATATCTTTATCAGGGGCATAATTAGTCAGTATAATATGATTTTGTTGATGGTGGTGATCTTCCTTTGTACTTTGTTGTAGCCAATATGCATATTTTTTCCTCTTTTCATCATTTCATATAAGTTTTCCCATGCTTTTCAGTAGTCCTCATTATCACTGTTTCTTATGGCAGAGTAATATTCCATTACATTCATGTCATATGTTGAGACATTCCCCGTTTACTGGGCATGCTAATACAAAAATTGGTGCTATAAATATTTTGGTGTATATAGGACTATCCTTTCATCTTCAGGCTTCTTGGGGTATAGTTTTAGCCATATTTGTCTAGATAAAAAGGACATGGACATCAGATCTACTTTCTTAACATAATTCTAAATTGTTTCCTGAAGTAATTGAACCAATAAACAGTTCTATCTACATTATGTTAGTGTGCTTCTCTTTCTATAACACAACTACATTATTGACCACTCCTAACTTTTTTGTCAGTTTTCAGGGTGTGAGATAAAATCTGGGTCATTTTGGTTTGTATTTCTCTTGTCATTAATCATTTTGCTTAGTCTTGCAAGTGGTTTTTACTAGTCTGTATTTATTGTTTTGAGAATATTTGTTCATATTCTTTAACCACTTAAGTATTGAGGAATGAGTGTTGGTCTTTATAACAGTGCTAGTTTCCCGTATCTGACCCTTATGAAAGACATATGAGATAAATATTTTTCCCCATCAACATCTAAGTAGCACTGATTTTGTTCATGCAAAAGAACCCAAGTCTTCTAATTTCTGGTCTAGTTCATTGCTTTCTCACTTTAAAACGCTACCCATCAAAGATTCTCCAAAGAGCAAGAAAGTTTTTCTTGGCTATCAAGGAGGTATTTAACTAAGTCATCATAATCATTACTATTATTGAACATAGCAAGATAAGATTTGAAACTAATTTAATCTCTCATACCAGATTGTTTCTTTAGTTGTTCAATTATAAGAAATCTGGTGCTAAGGGGCTCTACTAAAAACAGAATTCTTGGTCAGCAGAATGTACTCCCTGTGTCCTTGAATTACTATTGGTTTTGGTAATGTGACAACAGTAATAAATCTAAAATGTACCTTTTCAGTAAAGATACCAATCTATTACTTCTTTCTTCTCAGGAAGAATTTAACAAAGTAATTCAGAACCAAGCATATTCAAACAACAGTTATATATAGTCAGTGTAAAGCAAATGGAATCCATTAAAGGATGTACATGAGAAAAGATTCAAGCCATAACAGACATTAAATAATAGAAATGGGCTATTTCTGGTCTCCATCTCTGCCGTGGCGGAAGCAGGACTAGCATTCCCAAGTCACCACCATGCAGCTGTTTGTCTGTGCACAGGCTCTGCACACCCTTAAAGTGACCAGGGGACTGTCACCCAGATCTAGGCCCATGTGGCGTCCCTGGAGGGCATCGCCCCCAAGGACTAGGTCCTGCATCTACGGGGCTCCTCACTGGAGGATGAAGCCATCTTGGTGCAGTGTGGGGTGGAGCCCCTGTCCACCCTCAAAGTGGCTGGCCAGATGCTGGGAGGTAAAGTCCACAGCTCTCTGGCCTGAGCTGTAGAAGTGAGGGGTCCGACTCCCAAGGTGGCCATGCAGGAGAAAAAGAAGACTGGGCATGCTAAGAGAAGGATGCATTACAACTGACACTTTGTCAATGTCATGCCCACCTTTGGCAAGAAGAAGGGCCCCAGTGCCAACTCCTAATCCCTTGGTACTTTCTGTCTGTCCCCAACAAAGCCGCTACGACTCTAAAAAAATAATAATAATAATAATAGAAATTGGAAAGTCCTAGTGGTAGCAGAGATAAGTAGGATTGTTAACTGTGATGTTGGATATGAACCATGATAAAGTATGCAGACAAGAATTTGTATAATTTCTTTGGTCATCTTTAGAACCATGAAGAAAAGAGCAATTATAAGAACGCGTAATCTACTTCCCTCACAGATACAGTTTTAGATCGATGAAAACCAATAAACCAAACTGATATTAGTGTCTCAATAATTCAGACCAGAGAGCCAAGTAAAACCTCCTTTAAAATATAGGAGCATTGCATTCATATGCTGGCTTGTTGAATTGGCTGAAATCTTACTTGTGCAAAGGTAACTAGTGCCAGAATCATATAAAACTGTAAAATCAATTTTAAAAGTCATTTAATTGCAATCAATATTACATTGAAAAAAGAAATAGTATAACATATTAATATACTAGTAGGTACTAGTTAGTGATTGGTCCATTGTCAAAATATCTGTACGATCCAGATTTCTTTGACATTTTCTCAAATTAAAAGATATTGTTTTAGACTTAGTACCATATAAAAGTTTTATTTTGAAGGTTTTTTAAAAGGCATTTTAAAATCAGTTTTCTTCCCTCTTTCATAAAGAGTGACAATTCAAAAGGGCTTTGACTACATTTTAACCTAGCTAGATGAGTCCCATTAAGCCCTTTCAACACTGAATCAGACTTTTCCTAGGCAATCTGTATAGATTTCCCATATTTAAACAAAACACAATAAAATATCAAGGAGAGGCATAATCATTTGGAAGATTCATTCATCTAGCTTTCTGATTAGGAATTATACTTCTTGGTGTTAGAACAGTAATATCATTCAACTAATTCTGTTGAAAAAAATATGAACCTAAAATTCATAGACTGCTAGAACTGGAAGGTAATTTGGAGATCTCCTCGTCCGACTCCCTTATTTTACAGATAAGGAAACTGAAGCACTAAGAGAAGAGAAATGTCTTATCCAAGGTCTCACAGCTACTTTTTGGCAGAATCTATACTTGAATAGAGGCCTCCTTGCTCCTGCAACTATACTGTTTTAACTACACCAGGGTGGTCCCCTCTTTCTTTGATCACTTTGTTCATCTCCTCATATGTACTCTTATGAATATTGCACTGTAACAGCATCATCAGTACCTTGTAACCAAAATTTACTACAGAATCACTAAGATCTATTGTAATATAATTAGACTGATCACCTGCTTACAACACTGTTTAATGGAACTAACTGCCCCAATAAATATCATTTCACCTTTGCATTCTATAGTCACAGAACCAAATTACAAAATTAGATGTGGTTTGCCTCTGTATTTTAATCATGTCTCATCTAATAGATTATAAATTCTTTGAAGGTAGGGCCTGAATCTTCTCCAGCCTTGGGCCTGGCTTGTACTAAGCGCTCCATAAATACTTTTTGAATTGAAGTTATTTTGAAGAGATCAATTTAGAACAAGGAACACCACTGATTCTGATACTACTTGTATGACTGTGGTCAAATCAGTGAAACTCTCTAAAACTTCAGGTTATCTTATCTGTAAAATGGGATTAATATAACTTAAACTACTTGTCTTCTATTGTTGCTTTGTAAAATGTAAATTGTACTACTCAAATTCAATTAAAATACACTCATTGAGTACTTATGATATGAAAGGCAATTCAGGGGGAGCTAGGAAGAGAAAGACCATACATTAGTGACCTTAAAGGTGGGGTGACATATTTAAAAACCAATATGTGTGATAAATGCAGAGGAGTTTAGACAAAATGCTGTAAGAAATATGAGAAGGAAGAGGTTACTTTCAGTTGAGAGGATCAGAGAAGGCTTGATGATAGGGGTGGTAACTTAAAGGAAGAGAAGGATTTCAACTGATGGACATTTGGTGGGAATGAGTTCCAGATATGGTAGAAAGCCTACACAAATGTATAGAAGTTGAGAAAAGTAGGATGATAGTGGGAGAGAGTTTATGATTTAATTTGTCTGGAACAGAGACGAGGTGAATGGAAAGAGTAGGAAATAATGCTGGAAAAGGTAAATTGGAGCCAGATTATGGAGACCTCGAATGTCATTCTGAAGCATACATACTCTTTCCTATGGCACTGAGGAGCTGCTGAAGTTGTTTGGATGGGGAGGGACATAATCAGATATGTTCATTAGGAAGTTCTCAGTCATTAGGGGATAGGAATGGAGAAGGTGGATGTTTGGGCTCACACAAATTTATAGATTAGAAGAATGGGAATGGAAGAAAAGCAAAGCAGTTTTAAAGGTGGAGGATAATATCGTTATGTGTTGTTATTGCTAATATTGTTGAAAAGGCTGACATTAAAGTAAAAACTGGGAGGAAGAGGAAATGTAGACAGAACAGAGGAGGTAGGCTGGCAGAACAGGGGGAGGGATGGAGAGACCAGAGGTTATAATAGGATAAAGACTTTAGTGGGAGTGAGGTAATAAGAAAGGAAGATCAGAAGACTGTGTTCAAAGAGAGGGATTTTAGGGCATGATAAGATAGAAGAATAGGTTTTTTAGAATACTTCTTTGGAAAATGTGTCTCTTTTTGGATTTTTTTCCACCTATTAAGGATATTATGGAATCACACAATTCACAGATGATAGAGGTCATCTGTCTTTTGTTTGAAGTTATCTCATGAAGAAGAACGCAATGTCTCCTAAAGAAGTTCTAGTCCTTAAATTCAGTCTAAATCTGCCTCTCGTCAATTTCTACCCATGTTTCTTCATTCTGCCTTCTGGGATCAAGCTGAACAAGTCTAATCTCTCTTCCCAGTGACAGCCCTTCAAATAGGTGAAGACATTTATCATGCCCTCCCTAAGTCTTCTCTTGTCCAGGCTGATTCTCTGATAATTGTCATATTCTCTGGAGAATATGAAAGCAATTAAAATGAGTGTAAAGCAAGTTCATCAGCTATATAACCATACTTCCCCCAATCTTATTGCAAATCACCTCTAACAGGCTTAGACCTCTTAAGGGAGTTTACCAGTTCTCTCAGTCCTTTCATTACTATTTAAAGGAAAATCCCATTTGGTATCATAGGAAAGAACTAGAAATCTCTAACTGAAGCCAAATTTCAAAGAACTTCTGTAATGTAGAACCCCAAGAGAGTTTTGCCCTTGTTGCTCTAATAGACTGTGTAGATGTAGCCAAAGTACATTTGGATTCTTCTAATGTACAAGTCAAAAGCTATACAAAGAAACTCTGGTGAAAATATGCTACTCTACAAATCTATATGTAAATTCATTCCAAATGCAGAGTGAATTCATTCTAAACATCTGGAACATTATTCATTTTCTTTTATCCTTTAAACCGCACATAATTAAATTAAGAGCTTATAATTTAGGTCAACTCACTGAAAATGGAAACAATTTTATACAATGGGACTTGAGAAGAGCCCTGTTTTAAACTAAGTGTTCTCTCTATTACCTTCCAATAACAACAAAATACATGAATCACTGTGCTGTTGTTGCTTTTGATGCTTGTCCTTCATTCTTGAAGAGAAACATGACATCAAGAAAGTGGTGTCATGACTTGCAATGAATTGGATTTAAGTGAGGCAGGGCTACCACACAAAGTTACCGGTCTCACTTTCTCCTTCCAAGCCATCTGGATCCAGTGGCAAGATACAGATCAGGTCAAGTGGAGATAACCCTGGATACAGTGGGAGACATTGGCCTTTTTAAGCTAAGGTCCTTGCCAAGTCTCAGTTTGTCGGAGGCAACACCCATTCAGTGATTAAGGTTAGCTAAGAAATAAGGCAAAGACTGGACTCTTACCTAATCAAAAACAACAACAAAATAATCTGGGAGGGAAAGACCTTCAGGGTTTTTGGCTGACAGGGAAACAATTACTTCTTACACTCACAGGGAGCCATCAGAGAACAAACAATGACCAAGTGATTCCTTATGTGGACAGAGTGAAAGTATGCTAATGTAATTACCAGTGCCCACATTTTATAAAGTGACAATTTGTTCTTACCTACTAATTGCTCCTTCACACAATCAATCAACCAAATGACAAATAGTTATGAAGAGCCTACTATCTGTCAGAGGCTGTGTGAGGGGCTAAAGATACATTAAAAATTCAATAGTTTTCAATTTCAGAGAGCTTACATTCTATCTGGGGAGGCATGTTCATATAAATAAATGTAAAATGCATATGAAATAAACACAAAGTTTTTGAGGGGTCAGGGAGCAATAGCAAATGGAGCATCAGGAGGGAAGGAAGGAAATGTGCCAGGCCCTATGCTAAATGCTTTACAAATCTCTAATTTGATCCTCACAACAATCTTAGGAGGTAGTTGCTATTATCTCCATCATCAGCTGGAGAAACTGAGGCAGACAAAATTAAGTGACTTGTCCAGCATCACACAGCTAGTAAGTGTCTGGGGCTGGATTTGAATTTAGGTGTGACCTTGAGCAAGTCACTTAATCTGGTTTCCTCAGTTCCTCATCTAGAAAATGATCTGGGGAAGAGAATGGCAAACCACTCCAGTATCCTTGCCAAAAAAGCAACCAAACAAACAAACAAACAAAAAACTATGAAGAGTTGAATATGACTAAAGCTACACAATGACATCAAATTCCTGAAGCCCAACACTCTTATCTACAGCTCCAGAGAAAACACAACCTGACCTTTAAAGGAAGGTAGGGACTCCAAAGGGTTGATTTAAGGAGGGAGAGAATTTCAGATATGGGGGACAACCTATACAAAGGCATGGCAATGGAATATCATGTACGAGAAACAGCAAATAGGTCAATTTGGTTGGACCGTAAAGAATGTGAAGGAAGTAATATTTAATAAGCCAGGAAAAACAGGTTGGAGCAAAGACTGTGAAAGACTTCAAATAAAAAACAGTGGGGTCTGCATTTTATCCGAGAAGCAAAGGGGAGCCAGGGGAGTTTATTGATCAGGAGAGTGATATGGTCAGAACTGTGCTTTAGAAACATCAATTTGACAGTTTTATGGAGAAAGTGTGTAGGATTGGAGAGGGGACTGGTGTGAGGTAGAGAGGCTGGTCTGGAGTCTGTTACAATGATCTAGGGAATGATGAGGTCCTGAACTAGAGTGGTGGCCACAAGAGTATAACCAAGGGGAAAGACACTAGAGATACTGTGGTAAGGCTTGAGAAATGATGGAATTGATGGGTTGAGGGAAATAGATTTGAGGATAACTCCGAAGTTAGGAACTGGTATGAGGGGAAGAATGACACAGAAAGAAAGAGGAAAACATTCAAAGAGGCAGGATGGGCAGGTTTAGAGGAACATCACTTCAGTGAGAACATCTGTAAGATTGTAGATTCTTTGGAATATATAATAGGAGGTCGTGGTTGCCCTCTCACTGGAGGTTTTCAAATCACTGGATGCTCACTAGTTGGGCACTCTGTCTGAATATACTGGTTGGTCCCTTCCAATTGCCATTCTAATTATGAAATTAATAGCAAAAAGAAGGTTAATAGGAAAGGACAAGTTTCACAAGGAAAGGTTTTTCTGAGATCTCTTTGTAACATGTAAAATTCGAAGCATTAGTGGAATACCAAGATGGAGATATTTCAAATCCTTTGTGGGGCTCCTTTCTTTCTCAAATAACTTTGAGATCTCTTCATATTTCCTCCATCAAAACCTACTCTTGGGAAAGAATATAATGTGAATCATTCATATATTTTGTGAATTGATCAGTATCTTAACTGGGATGTCTTACCTGCCTGATGGGGTACTCAATGTCTTCATATTATATATAAATTTTTTCTGTAAAGAATCAGGTAAAATATATTCCCACTAATGTTTAACTGATTTGTCACAGCTTGTACCTCCCTCAGCAAGGTTTGAATTTCAATAAAGATCACAACCTGAAGCTCTGATGATAGAACTATTTCTGGGAAAAAACAAGTAGGCTTTCCCAACAATCTTAGCATTGTAACACATAGAGAGTGTTCTATCCTGCCTATGAATGAGACCAGTCTTGGAACTAGAAACCAGACAAAACAAAAATTAAAGAAGCTATTCAATGGCAGGGACCAGGATTCTTGTGGAGAATGCAATACAGTACCTCATACATACAACAGATACCCAATGCACATTTATTTCGATTTTGTGTTGGGTGGCATAAGCTTTGTTCTGGCATGTAAAAAAAACATATCATGAAAGTATAATAAACACTATTAAGGAATATAATGATGACAGTAGTGGCTGTATTGATGATGATCGTGGAATAGAGGCTTTTACTAAACTAAAATTCTTTTGGATTTTCCAGGATACCATCACTGCTTTTCTATGTATTCTACCAAAATCTTTGTCTGATTTTTTTTCTAAGTTTTTTGTATATTTTCATACCCTAGTTCAGATTTCTTATAATTTTTTGTAGTCATAGCATATTAACATCCTTCCCTTTGTGTATAATAGTAATGAAAATACTGTCTTTTGGCAGGAAAAGTCTGTCTCACTCAGGTAAAAGGAGAGTGCAGTTCAGGACAGCAAATGTCTTAGAAAGCCAGAAGCAAGCCCCACTTCAGCAAACAAGCACTAGATTCTGAGCCCCAGTGCAGTAAAGCAGGCAAATACCAGCATCAGAACCACATGCCTGTAAAACCAAGCATTAGCAGTTTTCCAGAGGACTACTGCTATGAACAGCTTTTCAAGGTCCTGATTACACAGTATAGTGAACATTCTATTTATTCAATAACAAATCAGATCAAAACATTCACAGAAATCAAGGTACAGCATTCACAATGTTACAACTTATCACAGAAAATCAAAATACAGCATTTACAACAACTTACCATTAAGATGGCCACATAATTTTCACCACAGTGGTCACAAAGTTTTGAACAAAGTACATTCATTTAGTCACTCAGTCATTTAGTAACTCAATCATTCAATCATCTTTAAAGAGGCTGGCCCCCAAAGGGACACAAATTGTGATAGTTAAAGTTCTCCACTCATGAGGCACACCAAGTTACAAATCGATTGCTATACAGTCATCGTTCATTATTCAATCATCCAAAAATACATAAGCACTCCACTCCTAGGTCACTAGTAAATTACAATTCCTCAGTCAGTACACAGTATCAAAGCAAAGTCTTCTTTCAGCTTGACTCAAAGTGGTGTCTCAGATTCCCTGGATCCCCTTCCATGGTCTTAGGTCCTACCTGGATTCACCAAACTGTTACCTGGGTTTCAAAGGCAGACTCCTTGTCCAGCTCTCTGTGCACTTCCTGTTCCACACTGAAGCTCACAGCATCCAGTCCACCTTAAATCCTTCAGAGTCTCTGTTCCTGGGAAGTTAAGGCTTGACAAAGCCACAAACAGGTTCATACAAAGTACCAGCATCACAGTCATGCTTCCTCAGTCTGCAGCATCTCCAGCTGGCCCTTGGATGTCTTTGGCAGCTCCCAGAAGCTCTGGCAGGCCCTTGGACTGAGCAGCTCCTCAGCAGAAGCTCCAGCTGGTTCCCAGAATCAAAATCACTTCACCCAGGTTCCCAAAATCAAAATCATTTTCTCCAGCCTAGGGAGCCTTTCCTCTCCAGCCTCCCCAGTGGCAGCAGCTTCTGCCTCCACAAAGCTTGCTCTAAGAAGATCTATCTGACTCATCAGAGACTTCTCCTTATATACACACAGCATTAGCTCCTTCCTGTTTCAGCCACCCCCTTCCTGTTACATCAGCAACAGAAGTTCATACCTTCTGTTTCTTTAACAGAGGTTTGATTAATTACTAAGTACTAAGTACCTCTCAGCTTAGCAATACAAAAGGAATTTCAAATTTCATTACTATTACAATGCCTCAGCACAGCTAGGAGAATGGGCAGACTCTGAGAACTACTATATACTTCAGCATAGCTCCTGGCAAAGAGGTAACTTCCAGCAGTCAGACTCCATGTGCTTCAGTGTAATCCTGGGCAAACAGGTAAATGCCAACCCTATGGGTACACAAGCAAACAGGCAGCTGTCATCTCCAGCCTTTCATGGCTTCAGCATAACCCTGGACAAAAAGGCAACTGCCAGCAACCGGAATGCTAGCATAGTCCAGGGGAAATGCAGAAACACCCGACCAGCCTGAGCACACACAAGACACCAACACTAGGACCCTGTCTTAGAGCCAACTAAACTGCCAGACCCCTACAGTTTCCAAGAGCACTAGATGCCCCATACACCACCCTTTCAGCATAGCAGGAGACAATGGTCCCCTGTTGGCGTCAGGGCAACATCAGTGCAACACCAGGTAAACAGTCAGGGCCCCTGACACAAGAAGCCTGTGACAATGCCACTTCCATCCTGGGAGAAGAGCTCAAATTTAAAAGAAAGGAAGAAGACCAAAAAAAAGATGAGTGAAAAAAACCAAATGAACAAAAAAAGAATCTGACCATAGAAAGCTATTATGGTAACAGCACAGATAAGGACACAAACTCAGAAGGGGACAACAATGTCAAAATGCCTATGGGAAAACCCCAAAGAATGAAGGGAAATATTATTAAGCCCAGAAAGGACATATGGAAGAGCTCAAAAAGGAGCTTAAAAATCATAAAAGAGGGGGCGGAGCCAAGATGACAAAGTAGAAGCACAAACTTGATGTGGGCTCCAGCTCCAAACAATTCCAATACCTGTAAAAAAATGACTCTAAACAAATTACAAAGGTACAGAACTCACAAAGTGACAGAGAGAAACAAATCTCCTGCTAAAGACAATCTGGCAGGCTGCCAGGAAAGGTCTATCACAGCACACTGGGAGCCAAGCACAGTCCCACAGGAGCCACGTGGTTCTAGCCCCAGGACCTCCAACCAGCAGTGCCCTGAGCAGACTTCAGGAGAGTGAATCACTAACAGTCGTGGTGGCTTCCAGACTTTTCAACCCATAAACATGACAGACAAAGTAAAAAGCCAGTGTGGAACTCTGTTGGAACAGGGGAGACAGAATAGCATGGTCCAGCCCCTGCCCCCAGGGTGAAAAGAGATGGAGACCAGTGACAGTGCAGGCACCACTGTGTAGCCACCTCAGGAGCTCCCAGGCTACAGATTGTAGGGGGACCAAGCGACCATTAAGAGGGTAATTGCTCTTGCTTTAACCTTCTTGGATCTGGATTGTGGTCTTGGGTGGTGATCCTGGGGT
The DNA here is from genome assembly GCA_028627135.1 of Pseudochirops cupreus. Lineage (NCBI taxonomy): Eukaryota > Metazoa > Chordata > Mammalia > Diprotodontia > Pseudocheiridae > Pseudochirops > Pseudochirops cupreus. The sequence goes on along the minus strand of JAQQSU010002288.1, from coordinate 1,249 downwards.
GGTGTGGCCAGTGAGTCAGAGCTTGTGGGGGCTATAGAGATGGCACTCTCTTAATAGCTTTGGCAGCTGTGAAAACCTCAGCAATTTGGGACAAAGCTCTCTCCATTCTGGAAGCAGAGTTCTACCACAGCAAAGAGCTCAAAAGACAAGTAATTGCCTGGCAATATAAGCAAGCAATGGAAACACAAACAGACCATAGAATTCTTTTTTGGGGGGAAAAAAAGGATCAAGACATGGAGCAGAAGGAAAACAGGGAAGTCAGAACTCCTGCATCAAAAGCCTCCAAAAAAAATATGAAATGATTACAGGCCATGGAGGACCTCAAGATAGATTTTGAAAATCAAGTAAGAGAAGTGGAGGAAAAATTGGGAAGAAAAGTGAGAATGATGCAAGAAAATCATGAAAAGTGAGTCAACAGCCTGCTAAAGGAGACCCAAAAATACACTGAAGAAAATAACACCTTAAAAAATAGACTAACTCAAATGGCAAAAGAGGCCCAAAAAGCCAAAGAGGACAAGAATGCTTTAAAAAGCTGAATTTGTCAGGTAGAAAAGAAATTTCAAACTGAAGAGAATAACTCCTTCAGAATTAGATTGGAGCAACTGAAAGCTAATGACTTTATGAGAAATCAAGATATTATAAAACAGATCCAAAGAAATGAAAAAATAGAAGGCAATGTGAAATATCTCATTGGAAAAACCACTGACATGGAAAATAGATCCAGGAGAGATAATTTAAAAATTATTGGACTACCTGAAAGCCATGATCAAAAAAAAGAGCCTAGATGCCATCTTTCAAGAAATTTTCTTTTCTGTGTTTATCTTCTCATGCTTCTTGTGTTGGAGTGTCAAACTTTCTTTTCAGTTCCAGTTTTTTCAGCAAGAATGTTTGAAAATCCTCCACCTCACTGAATGACCATATTTTCCCCTGGAACACTATACTGAATTTTGCTGGGTAGGTAATTCTTGGTTTTAATCCAAGCACCCTTGATCTCCAGAATATCATATTCCAGGCCTTTCGATCCCTTAATGTAGAAGCTGCTAGATCCTGGATTATCCTAATTGTGTTTCCACAATATTCAAATTATTTCTTCCTGGCAGCTTGCAATACCTTCTCCTTGGTCTGGGGATTCTGGAACCTGGCTATAACATTTCTAGGAGTTTTGTTTTGGGGATCTTTTTCAGGAGGTGATCAGTGAATTCTTTCAAGTTCTATTTTGGTCTCTGGTTCTAGAATATCCAGGCAATTT
>JAQQSU010002287.1:0-14718 GCA_028627135.1 Pseudochirops cupreus | reverse complement strand
TTGAGCCTCTCTCCCAATTCACGGTTCCTCCCAGTTCAGCCCTTTCTCTTCATGTCAACAAGTCCATCCCACAAGTGGGATTCACAAGCTCTGGGTTTTAACACTCAACCCAAAAACCAAGCCAATACAGGGGCATCTCCAAATTCCATTACCAATACCGGCTTTTTAAAGCATTCTTCTCCTCACTGGCTTTCTGGGCCTCTTTTGCCATTTGAATTAATCTATTTTTTAACATGTTATTTTCTTCAGTGTATTTTTGGGTCTCCTTTAGCAGGCTGTTGACTTGCTTTTCATGATTTTCTTGCATCTTTCTCATTTCTCTTCCCAATTTTTCGTCCATTTCTCTTACTTGATTTTCAAAATCCTTCCTGAGCTCTTCCATGGCCTGAAACTAGTTCACACTTTTCCTGGAGGCTTTTGATGCAGGAGTTCTAACTTCATTGTCTTCTTCCTGCTCCATGCCTTGATCCTTTGTGTCCCCAAAAAATGATTCTATCTTCTGTTTGTTCTTCCTGTGCTTGCTCATATTGGCAGCCGATTAATAGACTTTTGAGCTTTTTGCCACGGTAGAATTCTGCTTCCAGAATGGATAGAGCTGTGTCCCAAATTGCTGGGGTTTTTGCAGCTGCCAGAGCTGTTTGATGGGCGCCCTCTCTACAGCCCCCACACACTCTGGCTCACTGGTCACACACCCTAGGACCACCACCCAAGACCATGAGCTGGATCCACCAAAGCAAGAGTGCTTAGCCTCTGAATGGTTACTTGGTCCCGCTACAATCTGCAGGCCAAAAGCTCTGAAGCAACCACACAGCCGCCGTGCCTCCGTCACGTCTTGCTCCAAGGGTAGTAGCCAGACCCCTCTCCCCCTGTTCCAAAAAGACACTGCACACTAACCATTTACTTTATCTTTTGCATTTGTGGATTGAGAAGTCTGGAAACCGCTACAACTGCTGGGGATTTACTCAGTGAGGTCTGCTCCATCAGGGGCAGGTCAGGGCTGCCCTGGGGCTAAAACACTGCTCAGGCAGGACTGCTGCAATGGACCTTTCCTGTAGGCCTACCCGGCTTCCTTCAGCAGTTTTGTTTCTCTTTGTCACTTTGTCAGTTCTGTAGCTCTAAAGTTTGTTTAGAGTCATTTTTTTACATGTATTGGAGGAGGTGGACTCTAGAGCCACATAGAAGTCCTGTTTCTACTCTGCCATCTTGGTTCTGCCCCCCTCCTAATTACATTTTCATCTGGTTAGACCTTCACTCACAAGTTTGATGCCTCTGTTCTACAGAACTTCATCTGTCATAGGACCAAGAAGAAAGATTTCATAGACTCACTGCACATTAAATGACTACAAGCTTCTGTTCTTTGCTCTTTACTGAGGTTTACATGCCAATATGTGGATTCTCAAAAGCACCCCTGGGCACCAAGCATTTCTATTCTCATCTTTATAGGTACCTAATTGTTGGCTTTACCTGGTATCTAACTGTTGGCTTTACATGTCTGTAAGTAAAATTAGTTCAAATTGTTTTGTATTTTGTGGTACATGTGTAATTCACATGATCATTCTACTCAAGTTGTTGGCTTGAAATAACATTCCAATGGTTCTTCTGTACTATGTTTTGTGTGAAAGTTAGGAAGAAAATCAGACCTTTCATCTCGTTTTATCAAGTCCATCTCTATTTTCAGGAGTGAAAAGAACAAATTTCCATCTGCTTTAATTGATTACCATCTACAAGGAATTAAAGGGGAATATTCATGAATTCAGGTTAAATGCTTAATACTGTATCTTATGATTATTCTTTAAAAAAACTGAACTAAATTAAAGTTTCTACATTTTCGTGTATTATCTTAAACTGTCAAAACTTCTACAAGAATGTTATAAAAAAAGAATAAAAAAAGTAGCAGGTTCCATATGCAAATATTCTCAGGTATTTCTCTGTACAAAAGTGCTTGTATAATAACAATGCTGATGTTACTATGTCTTTCAAGTTATATTTACAAATCTACGACTCTGAGTAGGTAGGTAGTAGGTAGTAGGTAGTAGTAGGTAGTTTTCATGACTACCAATATATCTATTTTGCTCCTGCAGGAACTCTCCTACCAAAAATTATAAATGCATAAAGTAAAAAAAAATTTTTGAAGAACTGAAATGATTCCTGAAGTACTGAAAATTTTTAAAAATCATCTCATATAAGACTAAAATGCTAAGGCTAGTTATACAAGTCATTAGAAAAAAAAACAAAGTTCCATGGTTCTTTTTGGAAAAAAAAAAGATATGTAAAAATCTATTTTCTAGTACCTTTCCTTCACCTTTGTTACCAATCCAACCTTCTGACAACCAAAACATTAAACTGCTTTTCATGACAGGAAGAGAAGCCAAATTGTGCTAAAACACAAACTGTACAAAAAGCAAAGTTACAGAAGTAAATTCAGTTATGGAAGAATTCACTATTTGTCATAAGAAACTTCAAAGTCCCTTATATTTCCATGATTCAAGTTAAGACAAACTTTAGAGGTAACAAACGTGTAAAATGAACAAATTTATGATACTATACATTAACATGTAAAAAGTCAAAACAAATATGCATAAGCACTATTTGTTCAAGTTATATTACAATAAATTAAATCATTTTTCATGCCAAAAGCATTTTCTTTAAAATAACAACATGAAATTTCAGTCAGATCTTCCCATAATGCAAAGGGGGCAGGATCTGCTGGACGTTGATGAAGCATGAAAATTATAATCTAGAGGAAGCCTAAATAAAGGGAATATAAAGTGGGAGAAGAGGCACAACCAATCTCAAGGATCATATCACAGATATTAAAATTAAAGTCAATCTCAAGAGCTCAAGTTCAACCACTTGTCTTTGGGGAACTAATGTGTCCACTTTGCAGAACAGGAAACTGAGGCCCTGATGTAAATAATTAAATGAAGGAGGAAAAAAGACTAAGGTGTCTCTTCTCCTATTACTCTGTTTTTCTACATTTCCCTGTTAATGAAGCAATATTATACTAGACTGAGTGTCAGACTCAGAAGTTAGGAAGGTGTGGGTTTGAAAACTGCCTTAGATGCTTGCCAGCTGTGTGATCCTGGATCAGTAATTTAGCTTCTATTACCACAATTTCCTTCTCTGTGAAATGAGGGGATTAAATGACTTTTAAGGTCCCTTCCAACTCTAAATCTATGATTCTATGGGTTAATAAGTTACAGTGCAGCAATATCCAATGTAATATATGTTACTGTTGCTACAAAATACTCATATTCATTCATTAAAAAACTGAATGACTTGTGTGGAAAGAAAATACTACATACCTTTCTGCTTGAAGCTTAGTAGTTTTTACTATTAAATCTTGGGTCTGCTCCTTTGCTGCCTGAAATTATGAAGAAAATTCACTTTGTTAATGCATCAAGATATATGATTGTTTATCTTTCTAAATGAGAATAATGGGAGGTAGCACTGCATAATGAATAGAGCTCACCCATTCCCCCCCACCCCCAAAGCTTACTGGCTGTGTGACTGGACAAGCCTATGGACTAATAAAATCAATGCACTTTAATTTGTAAGAGAGACCCTTAGGTTCTCACTTAAAGTACACAGCCTCTCATTTTCACATACCACAAGTTTACCTGTCTTTCAAGCATACGGCAGGTTAGAAGATGCAAATGAGCAAGGGCTAAGATTGCTATATTATACAAGGTAGGAAGAGGTGACAAGGAAGACATGAAGACACACACACACACACACACACACACACACACACACACACACTAGTGGACACAAGGATCAGAAAAGTAGAAAAAACTAGGACCATTCAGTCCTAGGACCTATAGAACTACACATCTCAACAGTCCTATATTTCAATACAGGACACTAAATTATAATCACTATGATGTTCAAATCAACATTGTTGTTTTGTTTAAGAAGACAGTGAATAGAACTGAGACATGACATTTTAAAAAAACTTTCTCATTAAAAATAGTTAATTTTTTTTTAAGTTTGGGCATAGTATTTTAGCTGTGAATCCCTAGCAAGCTGGGAGTGTTTCTTTTATTTTAACTATATCTCCAGTGTCTAGTACCATGCCAGAAACATAGCATGCATTTAAATGCTTCTTAATTGATTTCTAGTTATCTAGAAATTTTACTTATGTGAAACATGCCAATGCTTACACAATGATATTAAATAAATGAGGAGATATGCTATATTTTTAAATATTATCATAAAATTTAAAAAAGAAAATAACCACCATTGATCCTTTTTTTATCCTAACATTTTTATTTTTTAACATCATGAGTCTTTTGGAACTGTTTGGGTTTGGATTATTATACTGCTAAGAACAGCTAGGTCATTCACAGTTCCTCATCATATAATATTGCTATCACTGTGTACAATGTTCTCCTGGTTCTGCTCACTTCATGTAAGGTTTTCCAGGTTTTTCTGATCAGTCTGCTCATTATTTCTTATAGCACAATAATACTCCATTATAATCACCTACTACATTTTTGTTCAGTCATTCTTCAATTGATGGGCATCCCCATTTCCAATTCTTTCCGACCACAAAAAAAACCGTCATAAAATTTTTGTGTAAATAGGTCCCTTACCTTCTTATTTAAATCTCTTGGATACAAACCTAATAGCAGTATTTCTGGGTCAGTTTGATAGCCTTTTGGGCACAGCTCCAAACTGCTCTTCAGAATGGCTGGATCAGGTCACAACTCCACCAATAGCGCTTTAGTGTCTCAATTTATCCACCCCCCCCCCCCATATTTATAATTTTCCCTTTCTGTCACATTAGCCAATCTGATAAGCATGAGGTAGCACCTCAGAGTTGTTTTGACAACCGCTCATTCTTGAACAACACAAACGAATCACATTCTGTTACCAACTGTTTCTAAGTGTAATGAATTCTTGATTCTCGATTTACAGGCTATTTGTATTTAAATAAGGGTATCATAGGTACATGGAAGTGCAGAAAGCACAGGAATAAATGAAGCCCTTCTTAAAATGAGAAGCAGCATCTATTTAAAACTAAGAGCAAAAACTGTCTGTGATGGGGGTGGGGGGGGGGGAGGAAAAGTAACCGTGAAGACTTTCCAATAAGATCAGGGGCAAATCTAGGATTCCCATACTCAATACTGTACTAGGAATGCTAGCTATAGAAATAAGACAAGAAGGAATAAATATAGGCAATGAGGAAACAAAACTATCACGCTTTGCAGATGTGATGGTATACTTACAGAACCCTAGATAATTAACTAAAAAACTAGTTGAAACAATCAATAACATCAGCAAAGTTGCAGGATATAAAATAAACCCACATAAATCATCAGCATTTCTATATACTACCAACAAAACCCAGAAGAGACAGAAAGAGAAATTCCATTTAAAATAACTGCAGAGAATATAAAATACTTGGGAGTCTATCTGCCCAGACAAACTCAGGAATTAAATGAACACAATTATAAAACACTTTTCATACAAATAAAGACAGATCAAAACAACTGGAGAAACAATAATTGCTCATGGGTAGGCCAAGTCAATATAAGAAAAATGACAATTCTACCCAAGTTAATTTACTTATTCAGTGCCATACCAACCGAACTATCAATGAGGTATTTTATGGAGCTAGGAAAAATTTAAAAATTCATGTGGAAGAAAAAAAGGTCAAGAATATCAAGAGAATCGATGAAAAATAATGTGAAGGAAGGTGGCCTAACAGCAGCATTTTATTTTTTCTCTATGTATGTCTAACCCTTTTTGGACTTTTCCATCTCTGTCCTTCTAGGATAAAAAGCAGGAAGGGATTTTTAAAAATCCAACTCCTTGATATTTTTTGGTTTTTTATTTTAATTTTAAAATTAACTTTATTTTTAATTTATGGAATAAAACAAGCATTTCCGTAACACAGTATAATTTTTTAAAAAGTGACTGCACATGAAACTACAAATCTGTTATGTACAACTTGCTATTTTTTATAAAGTTATCATGGAAATTTTTTCCCCTCCCCACTTCATCCTAGAGATGGCTATGATTAGACACAAATATGGGTATATGTGTGTGTGAAGTTTGAACTAGTACACATTAGTCTGAATTTACAATCATAAGACCTTTCTGAAAATAAATCTGCCTTACATTTCCAGAAAAGGGTGATAATAATTGTTTCCATGAATGCCAACATTACTATGTTGGAATCCTGGGATAAGAACGGAACATAGAATATTTATCACATTTCTAGTAAGCTGAAAAACAGGCAGAGAATTATTACATAAGGGAAATGAGAAAAGTTAATTATATAAGAGAGAGATTCAAAAATTCAAATAGTCCACATAAGTAATTATGTTGAAACTTGCCACATAACACGAGTGTAATAAATAATACATTTGCTAGACAGAAGCCTAAGAGAAGTCTAAAAATATTACACTACCTTCAGGCGACTTGTCATGTCTTGACAACAGTTGCTCATTGCTTGCACATCTTCATTTATGGTTTCAAGCTCCTAAAAAATGGGGGGAAACTTTTTTTAATTACCCTACATACTACAAAGGAAATGTATACTTCCTTTCTCTTGAAAAGTCTTTACAGACTTTCAAAACTTCTGATACCTATGTTTGGCTATCATTTAAATTATCATTTAAAAAATGTTTTGCCTTAAGTAACAGAACAAAATGGATTATCTTAGTACAGAGCAAAGAGTACTGGGTCTGGAGTCAGAGGAACTGCATTCAAATTTCACCTCTGAAACTACATTTATGACCTTGGGCAAAATCAATGAACCACCCTGAATATGGGTTTCCTCACGTAAAAATAAGGTAATTAGACTAGGTGTTTTTTGAAGTCCCTTCCAACTGTACATCGATGATTCCATCATCTTTACTGCTCAGGTTGGGAGGCAAAGGGTAATTCCTTATTTAACAAATAGCTCCTACTTCCTCAGGAGCAACAAGTAGTAAAAACCAAGAAATAAAAATTCTTGCCACCAAGGTCCCTGGCACTGTCAAATGGTTCAATATGAGAAATATATATGGTTTTATCAATAAAAATAACATTAGAATAAAATGTATTACCTCTTGTTTTGCCACTAAACCCTAGAGGACTGTCCATTTGCCTTGTGGTTGAAGCCTATGTGTTTCCTTCTCCCATTAGAATATGATGCTCCTCATAAGCAGGGTCTTGCTTTTCTATAATAAGCACTTAATTTAGTACTTTTTCATTCATTTATTAATGATATTTATTTTTTGAAGTTTTACTGATGCCGTCTGTTTTTAAGACACTAATTTCCCAATAAACTCCAACCTTGATCCCTTCCTTGGAATGAAGAAAAACAGTAAAGCAAAATCAACCACAATTGCACATGACAGTATATTACACATCCCACACTCACACTTCCTCACCTCTCTAAAGTGAGGAGGAAAATATTTCATTTGTTCTCTGGGTTTGTTCTCTCTAAGAATGGTCATAGAAATTAATCAGAGTTCAGCCACTTTTTGGTGCTTTACTGTTGTTTTTTTTAATATTTCAGTCACTATTCCTATTCTTAATTACTTCACTCAGTGTCAGTTCATACAAATCCTTCCATTGTAGAAATATTTCCACTAACTTCTGACAATGAACAGAAGCAGAAAAGTTTGATTTTTTTGCCCTCGTTAACTTATATTAAATAATTTAGTGTGTCATCCTTACTTATAGCTTTGTTCCAAAGTCAAAATCAAACACTGATGATTTGAGATAGCAGGGCCTACTACTAAGAATAAGAATAATAATAGCTAACATTTATATAGCATATACTATGTGCCAACCACAGTGCTAAGCATTTTTGCAATCATTATCTCATTTGATCCTTAGAACAAACCTGAGAGATAGGTGCTATATTTTACAGCTGAAGAAACTGAGGCAAACAGAGGTTCAGTGACTTGTCAGGATCACACAACTAAGTAAGAAGTGACTGAGGCTGAATCTGAATTCAGATCTTCTTGACTCTAGGCCCAGGACTCTATCTGCTACAGAACCTCATCGCCCCTAATAATTCTACTAATGCTGCCTACCTTTTCTATATGGAAGTATTCCCTTCTTTTATTGAATTTAAGTTCCCAACTAAACAAAACACCAAGGTACAAAGGAAAGAGTTCCAACAATGGAAAAAGGTTCTTCATGGTACTTTATAACCAGACTCTCCTACCTGTGAAATTCAAATCTGCTGGAAAACAGGCAAGCAGAAAGGGTTTTTGAAAAAATGAAGCATCCAGGCAAGCTATTAGTTTTATACAATGAACTATGAAACTACTGAGAATAAACAATCCACTTGTAAACAAATGGAGGTTATATAATCCATTCTAGAATTGAAATTTATTTTCTCTTTGCTTTGATTCTTGGATTGAAAATTGCATTAGCCTAAGCTCTAGAGATATTACTTCTTATATTCTATTACAAGCAAGAGCTATTCTAACTCATAAAATTAAGTCCTGAAGTTGCTGTGAACTAATCAGCTATTATTATTTCAAAATATTTATCAAATAGTAGCAGTTGGCCAATATGCAATCCAAGAACAGTGACAGAGTATTCCAAACTACCTAAACAAGTTAGTCCTAATATTTGTTTTAAATGCCACAGTTTATTTAATCAAGTAAAATTGTGAAAGATAATCCAGACTGCAAATGCTAGCAATATTTTTTTAAAATTAAATTCACTTTTTGGGTTAACAAGCAAGTTCAAATTATAGCTTCACTAATGGAAAACTCAAGATATTGTACAGTTTCCATACAAAAGTAACAATTCATAATATAAGCAAGTTATTGCTCCTGTCTTTATTTATAACTGAAATTAATGTGATGGATTTCATTTTTATGACAACTACCAATGCATTTTCTGAAGTTTTTACTAGGTATTTCCCTACCTTTAGTGAAACCACATAAAGGTGTTATAGCAATTAACCTGGGTTGTAAACTTAGTGAGTAACAATCTTGTATACTGCCATGTCTTATATAATAAGTCACAAAATATTGCTATATAAAACATTAAATAAAAATTGGTCTCATCTCATGTTGAACAAATAGTCTATTTATGTGTGACAGAATTGTATTTCCAGATTACTCTGATATTATTTAGGATACAGAGTCAAGGTACTTACAACTCAACACCAACTTAGCTATTCATGTGTGTTAAATCACAGCACACTTTTTTTTCTGAAAAACCATTCAAGAAAAGCATACTCACAGCTACACCAAATATTCATAAGAAAGTCTCTTAGAACCTGAACTAAATCTGTCTAAGAAATAATGGAAAGTAGAGATCTTTAAGTATACGAGAAACCAGAACAATCCAAATATATGTTCTGTCACAGACACAAAGAAGAAAATGAAAGTTTTAAGATTTTAATAGGTAGCAAATAGTAAATATTTTAGGCAAATCCATAATATTATACCTCCTTTACTTCCTTGAATAAGCTCACAAATTCTTCATTGATGGCTAAACTTCTGCGTTCAATATCTCCACGTAAATTTCTTCTGGTACGTAAGCTATTTTCCACAAAGAAGGTTGAAAGCGACTTCAGAGCTTCTAGCATATCCTAAACAATGGATAATAAACATTAAAATCTTATCCTAATAAATCAGTTCTACTTATTTAAAAATATTTTCCAATTCCAAACCAAAATATAATGAAATGATACCTGTGATCTTTATTACACTACCTTTAAATATTCATCAATCAGTGAATGAATTAAATCGTTTAATATAAAAAGTTAACCTATTTTAGGAAGACAATGACATAACATTTTCCACACCACAACCTTTCAAATATCTGAAGACAACTCCTAATAAATTTTTCTCTCTTCCAGGCTGAATACCGCTGGTTACTTCAACCAATCTTCACATGGCACAGACTCCAGTTCCCTCAAATTCCTGGTTCATCTTACCTGGACACATTCATTTATCAAAGCTCGTGCTTGGGTACTCAGAACTCAACACAATACTTGATATGTAATCACTTCCTTTATTTTTTACACTATGTCCCTATTAATATATACTAAAATAAAAATAATCTTTTTTTTATTGCCATATTCACTCTCAGATATTTTTCACCAAAAATGTTACCTGACCATGCCTTTCCTCCAATTCTGTACTTGAGCAGATTTTTTAATTAACAAGTAGGACAGAAAGAAATCAGAGATGATTTGGGGTCCAGGTCACCTGGCACTCTGCACCTAACTGTACTGTAATTTGTACTATATTTACATGCTCTTGCCGAGTGCTCTGTGTTAACTAGTATATTACCTCAACTGAGCTTGTCACTTACCATCTCTGGACCCAGGTTTCCTCATCTGTAAAATCAGAAAACTGAACTGGATAATCTCAGTTCTACCCCCTCTTATACTATTCAAGGCTTCCAAGAAACTCCAGAGATACTTCCATTTGAAGTTTCAGAATTACAACAGAGGACAGTATGAGAAAATATTTTTAATAATCCTGGGTCTGATAACAATCACGAATGAAACAACAAATTTTAAGTAAATCTTTACTTGGACTTATAACTGTTTTGGAACACAAATATCCCCCTATGCAAATTTTTAAAACTTGAGAAATAATAATATTCTGAGGTACTGATAAATTCCACAAAAATAAAATCCAACTAAACACTGACATAGAGAATAAATTGTTTTGTTACAAAAGGTACAATAATATTTGTTGTTGCAGTTTCATTAACATAGCATGGCATTCCTCACTACAATAACTCATTTTTATGTGTTTAAACACAACAAGGAAGGGAAACAGTATATGTGATTTCAAACGGAGAATCAGTACTAGAAGTACTTTAGAAACTCTCTAGATAGAGCAGGTAACAACTTTCACAGATAGAGTTTCTTCACTAGGAGTTACACCAATGAAATCATAACTCAAATCTTCCTCTGCTAACCCCTTCACCAAAAGAGTACTACAGCACCCAGCAGTATGAATTAAATATGGCTATTACTCAAGAAATGCTTGACTAGATGAGTAACTCAACATTTCATTTTTCTAAGTCAGGCCTATAGGCAAGTTGCGTTTATTTTCAATTACCATAGACTTGAATTAGAAAATTCCAAAATTTTCTCTCCATATTTTTAAACCCATATTATTTGCTGTAACTCCGATTTCCATAGTGCCCTGAAGTTTACAAAGCACTTTGATCACAGCCACCCTATTAAATAGTACAAGAAGAATTAAGGCTCAATCAATCAATAAACATTTTGTCCTTAGGACAAAAAAAGAGGGGCAAATAACAGCCCCTGCCTCAAGAAGCTCACAGTCTAATGGAGGAGTCAACAGACAAATATACACAAAGAGGTTATGTATATGTATATACGTGTGTGTGTGTATGTGTATATATATATATATATATATATGTATATGTATATTATGTGATAAATAGGAAATAATTAACAGATGGAAGGCACTAGAACTAGGAAGGGTTAGGAAAGAATTCCAGTAGAAAATGAGATCTTAACTGGAAATTAAAGGAAGCCAAGGAAACAAGGGGATGAGAAGGAAGAGCATTCCAGGCATGGGGGACAGCGTGAGAAAAGGTCTGGAGCCAAGAGATGTAGCATCTTGCCACAGGAAGAATAAGGAGGATAGTGTTACTGGATCAGAATATATGGTACAGCATAAGGTACAAGAAGACTGGAAAAGCAGGAGACAGTTAGGTTATGAAGGGTACTGAATATGAAGCAAAGGATGTTGGTACTGAATCTTGGAAGCGAAAAGAAGCCACTGGAGTTGACTGAATGGGGGTAATATGGTCAGACCTGAGCTTTAGGAAAATGGCTTTGGTGGTGGCTGAAGGGAGGATGGACTGGAGTGGGGAAAGATTTAAGACAAGCACACCCACTAGCTGACTACTGAAATAACCCTGGCAAGAGATGATCAGGGTCTGCACTAAAGTGCTGGCAATGTCAGAGGAGAGAAAGAGATGTGTATTCTAATAATATTGCAAATGTAAAATCAACAGATCTTGGCAACAGATTAGATTCAGAAGTGAGAGAGAGTAAGGAATCCAGCATTACTCCTAGGGTGTGAACCTGAAAGACTGGGAGGATGGTGTTTCCCTCAAAAGTAATGTGGAAGTTGGGGGGAAGGGGGTTAGGGGAAAAGATGATGAATTCTGTTTTAGATAAGTTTATGATGTCTACCGGACATCTAGTTCAAGATGTTTGAAAGGAAACTGAAGATGAGGGGTTACTGAGCGATGGAAACACTTTCATCTCCAGGAGAGAACCTAGAATTGTCATACAGAGCAGGAGGTATTCCAACTTCCCTGCCTCAACCACTGAGCGGAGGGGAATGAGTGCAAGTGCTGCCATGACTGGATTGATTGACTGACCAATGGATTCTCGTAGTGTTTGTAAGAAGAAGGAATTGAGAAATACTTCTTTGGTTAGCATATGGAAATAGGGGAAAGGGTTAGAGTCATATCTATATATCAAATGAGAAAAGGTATGCAAACTGCTTTGTAAACCTTGAAGTCCTTCATAAACGTTAATAATTCTCACTATTATAATCCAGTTAAAGTTGACATTATCTGGATAGATCTGATTAATGTTAACACTGAAGTATAAAGAAATGAGCTAATTAAAATATTTTGGAAATAGGTAGGATTATTATCTTTGCCTTGAAGTCAGGTTAAATTCCACCTTAGTAGACTGGGCCCAGAATTCTAGCCTGCTGAAATATTCTGGGATACTGATTCTCGTTAAACATATCAATAATTCCTCCTAGTTTTGTGGCTCAGAGAAGCTAAACTGGGAGGGGGGACGATGGGGGGAGTAGAGGAGGAGGGGAGGAAGGCAAGAAGAGGAAAAGAGAAGAGAGCAGAGAGAGACGGAGAGAAAGGAGAACACTAGGTGCTTTGCAAAGGAGGTCTAGCTCCGGCCCCATTCCTTGCCCCGCCCCATAAGAGCCCGGATAATGAACGTCAAGGCTAGCGGGGCCACCAAGCTCGCAGGGGCTCGATTCTAGCTCAAGGTCGGAGTCACAGTCGTGGTTATTGTCACAGTCGTGGTTATTGTCACAGTCGTGGTCAGGGCAGGTGCGGGAATCCCAGGAATCCCTTCCCGTTAGGCTTTCATCAGGACCGGGCCCCAGCAGGGTTCGGTCTGTTTCGCAGGCCATGCCTCCCCCTCCCCTCGTCCTTCTCCTCCGCTCCTATCTGCACCCCGCCCCCATACTCGCCCCGCCCCATCTGTGCCCCGCCTCTGCGGGCTTCCCTCCCCAAAGGGGCTTCGGTTACCTTGTCATTATCCAGCCTCGTCTCCAGGATCTTGTGCAGCTTCCGAGACAGCGGGTTATTCTGAGCCAAAGACCCGACGACCCCATTGCCGTAGTTTTTGGGTGTCCCAGAGACTGGCAAAGCGGATACCTCCCCGGTGCTGCTGCTCTCAGCCATCTCGGCAACCCCACTCCAGGCAACAACCGCCTCAGCGATTAGGGAGTCGTGGACGGCTTCAGGAACTGGAGCTGGCGCGCATGCGCGACGATGGTGTGTGTCTTTGCGCATGTGCTGGGTGTTGAGGACAGGTTCTCTGAAGGATTCTTCGCCTGGGTCTTAGAGGCAACATTAAAAAGAGAGGAAGCTGCGCAGATAGTATGATGTCACGATAATCTTAAGTATCAGAAAGTTCAAGAAGAATAAGGTAGTTCTGACGACTAAGAATCATTAAAGGGGCTTTAGAGATTATCTAGTCCTACTTTAGAGATTATCTAGTCCCTTCATTTTAATCAGTCCATAAGGATCTATATTGAGCCTAGCCTGAGCTAAGGGCTGGGGGTACAAAAAAATTCAAAGGACAGTGCATTCCCTAATAGGGGAGACCACATGCAGACAACTTACAGAGGAGGAAACACGAGTTGATGTTCAGTCCTTTCAGTGTGTCTGAACTCTTTCACGATCTCTATTAAAAGATAAGAAATGGAATAATACATTTAATTATGGAAGAAGTCATATTTTTAGCTATTCAAAAGGTATACATGTTGGAGATGAGGTAGATGGATTGAGTTACATATGAATAGTCTTCATGATGTTTCTGGGTTTATCTTTTGGCTATAAGAAAAAAATTTGGGAGGTTTTCTTGGTAAAGATACTGGAATGACTTGCCATTTCCTTCTCCAGCTTATTTTACAGATGAGGAAACTGAGGCAAACAGGATTAAGTGACTTACCCAGCGTTACAAAGCCTGTTGTCACACTTGTCTGAAGCCACAGATAGTGAGGAGCCAAAGTCAGATTTTGAATATAGGTCTTACTGCTCCAAATCTAACATTGTTTTCCACTGCTCCACCCACAGCTCATTGACTTTGGCAATTAGGATGTTATCAGTGCCTTTCGAGAGGAGTGTCTTTTTTGTCTCTTGAGAAAAAAGAAGGTTTTTTTCTACATTTAGCAAACATCAGGTAAAATAAACATTTCTTACACAAAGTAGAACAGAAATTTTTTTAAATTTTATTTTAGTTTGCATCATTCATTTCCACAAGATTTTGAGTTACATATTTTCTCCCCCTCTTTCCCCCACCCACCACCCCAAAACAGCTATCCCAGTGTTTCCCCCCTCCCCCAGTCTATTCTCTCCTATGTCACTTTTTGGTAGGGCAGGATGGATCTCCCAACCACAGTGCCTGTGTATCTCAAGTTCCAGTTGGATGTAGTCAATAATAATAATAATATTAATAATAATTGCCTATATTTATATATATGTATA
>JAQQSU010002286.1:0-14719 GCA_028627135.1 Pseudochirops cupreus | reverse complement strand
ACACACACACACATATATGTCTATATAGGAGGGTATATATGCATATGAATATATATGTGAGTCTGTGTATATATGTGTACAGGTATACATGGACAGATGGCACAAGATCAATTGAACAGGAAGGATTGATATTTTAAAAGGTGGAATTGAGAGGTGGGAGAGGATTATAATGAGAGGAGACAGGGAGAGACAGAATGGGGATAATTATCTCATATAGAAGAGCCAAGGGAAAACTGTTATAATGAAGGGGAAGAACAAGAAGGAAAAGGGAATGGGTCAACCTTACTCTCATTGAATTTGGCTTAGGGAGTGATTGATATACACTCTAAATTGGGTATCTTGCCCCACAGGAGAGTGAGGGGAAGGGGATAAGAGGGGGAATGATGGAGGGTAGGGCAGGATGGGGGAGAAGGTTGTTGGAAGTACACAATTTTTTTAAAAGGACAAGGACAAAGCAGAGAATAGAAAAAGTGGGGGACAGGATAGGATGGAGCGAAATATAGTCAGTCTTTCACAATATGTCTATTGTGGAGATGTTTTACATAACTACACATATATGACCTGTATTGAATTGCTTGTCTTTCCAGTGGGGGTGGGTGATGAGGGAGGAAGGGAAATAAACTAGAATTTGAAGTTTTATAATCCAATGTTTAAAAAAAATTATTATCATCATTATCATTATTATTATTATTAATTTACATGCAACTGGGAAATAAGATATACAGGCACTGGAGGAGGGAGATCCATCTTGCCCCACCAGAAAGTCAGAGGCGTGATGGGGGAGGATATAGGAGAGAGCAGATTGGGAATGGGGGTATACAATGAAATGGCTGTTTTGGGGTCGTGGGTAGGAGAAAGATGGGGAGAAAATCTGTAACTCAAAATCTTGTGGAAATGAATGATGTAAACTAAAAATAAACAAAAGTTATTTTTAATTTTTTAAGAGAATTATAAAATAAAAAAAGAACTGAAAAAAAGAAATTCTATTTTTAATTCATTCTAGATCCCTTCCAGCTGAAAGTCTTGTGCTTCTATGACCTGAGTTCAAGGTCTTTTTCTACTATTTACGAACTGTGTTATCTTAAATGAATAAGTTAATCAGTTTCAGTTTAATCTATAACCTGATTTATGGGTTATTTTGAGGATGAAATAATAAAATACCTCTGTAACTGTAAATCAGGCCATACTTCTAGGAAGAAAAACAATTAGTAAATTCATCAATTGTATTTATTTTTTTAAGCTTCTAGTTCCGAAATTTAAAATAGATACTTATTCCCTGATCAATAATCAGCACTTGGCATTTCACACCAGGGAAGGAAGCTCATGTAAACATACTTTCATGTGTTAATGAGTCTAATCAAGGGAGAAGTCATTTACTTTAGCCTTGGGAATAGAAAACTGGGTAAAAGCACAAATTTAATTATGCTACCCATTATAAATTTATGGAACACAATCTCAAGTGGACCCTCACTGCTGCTCAGCAGTATTTCTTCTCTTTCTTTTGTTGACTCCCTATTTCACTCCCTTTAATGACTATTCCAGGCTTTTTCCTCTCTCCCTAATCCCCTAAGTAGCATTCCACTTACCCCATCTTTAAGCAAATGATTCAGTATCCTAAGTCACTGAGAAGATTGAGACCCCCTGACAAAAGCTACTTCAACATTCTTACTTTACTCCTAAAACCTTCTCAGTAACATCACCCAGTCTATCTTGGTTTCTTTTTGTCTCAAAGGAAGAGCTATCTCTACATTTTGCTAACATTAGTTTCTTCTTTGTTGATAACATGATGCCCTCCTACTTCTTCCAGGTCCTCGCTCCTAGGGTCATTTTTTCTTATTCATATATCTCAAAACTCTCCTTTGCCAACATCTCTTTCTATGCCTATAAACCCATATTTTCCTCTTCTTAGCCTGAGCAATGCCATTTCAGAATTAGCCTCTGTAAGTGATGAGTCACATCTAACCCATTGTTTTCCCTTCTTCTGCCTCTATCTGCCCTATCAAACTCTTCAGGCAAATGACACTCTACCAGAAGATTAGGAGACCTCTATCCTGGGGGGGAGGGTGGGGTGAGGGTTCGGGGTGGAAACATCCCCAAAGTCATAAGACTGACTAGATGTGAAACAACATGGTTTAATTTCTCATATATTATAAATACCTATGAGAAACAACTTTTATTCAGAAATGTGCTTGCACCATAGAAACTACCCATCTCAGTGGACCAACTGACTTCACCTTGCCCTAGCTTTTAACAGTGGGCAAAAGGGTTCTTAATTAATATAGCTTGTACTGGTGTTTTTTTCCCCAATAGAAAACATACATATATCCTTAAAATTAAAATGACTTTCCTTGAATTTTCCAATATATCAGTCATTATACCATCTTTCCCCCTCCCCATTCACTGCAAAAGAAAAAAAAATTATTAGATAGTTTTCAGAAGAAATCAAAGCTATCTATAGTCATATGAAAATAATGCTCTAAATTATTATTAATTAGAGAATTACTCTACTAAATTGCTATTAATTACTATTAATTAAATTACTATTATTAACATTTTGAGATACCACATTACACCTATCAGATTAGCTGACATGACAAAGAGAAGATTCTGAAAAATTGAGAAACTAATGCACTATTGTAAACTGTTCCAAACATTCATGTGAATAATTTAGAACTATGCACAAAGGACTAGAAAACTGGGCATAAACTTTGACCCAGCAATGCCATTGTTAGAACTATGTGTCAAAAAGATCAAATAAAAGGAAAAGGACTATTTGTATTAAAAAATATATTTATAAGCAGCTTTTGTGGTGGCAAAGAATAGGAAACCAAGGTGACGTTCATTAATTGGTGAATGGCTGAACAATTTGTGTTATATGATTGTAATGGGATTCTACTGAGTTATAAGAAAGGATGAGCAATATGATTTCAGAAAAGCCTAGGAAGATATTTGTGAACTGATACAAAGTGAAATAAACAGAACCAGGAGAACATTGTCAAAAGTAACACAAATAATATATAATGATCAACTGTGTATTACTTAGTTATTCCCAGCAATACAATGATTCAGGACAATGTTGAAAAATGCCATCAACTCCAGAGAGAAACCTGATGAATGCTGACTGTAGATTGAAGCATAATATTTTAATTTTTAATAGTAATTCATTTTTCTCAATTACATATCAAGAAAAGTTTTAGCATTAGTTTTTTACAAGACTTTAAGTAACAATTTTTTCTTCCTCACTCTCTCCCCTCTCCTCTTCCAGAAATGGTAGGCAGTTTATCATAGTTTGTACATATGCTATCATGTAAACTGTGTTTACGTATTAGCCATAGTTGTGGAAGAAGAAATGAATCAAAAGAAAAAAAGTGATGAAATTGAAAAATATATCAATCTGAACTTAGAGTCCACCAGCTCTTTATCTTATTATGCATAGAATTTTCCTTCCTGTCTTCTTTGTATTTGTCTTGAATCATTGTGTTGCTGAGAAGAACTGAGTCAATCACCACACAATGTTGCTGATACTGTACAATGTCTTCTTGGTTCTCCTAATTTCACTTTGAATCAGTTCATACAAGTCTTTCCAGGTTTTTTCTGAATTCTGTCTGTACATCATTTCTTATTGCACAATAAGGTTTTGTGGGGAACAAAGAAAGAAAGAAGATAGAAAGAAAAAGAAAGGAAGGAAGGAAGGAAGGAAGGAAGGAAGGAAGGAAGGAAGGAAAAAAGGAAACTGCAACTTTGCAAAGAAACCTTGAAAAAAAGTTAATTATTTCAAGTAGTAGTTTTGTAATTGATTCTCTAGGATTCTCTAAGTATACCATCATATCATCTGTAAAGAGTGATGGTTTCGTTTCCTCATTACTCATTCTCATTCCCTCAATTTCTTTTTTATTCTCTTATTTCTATGCCTAACATTTCCAGTACTATAGTGAATAATAGTGGTGATAATATGCATCCTTGCTTCATTCCTGATCTCACTGGGAAGGCTTCTAGTTTATCCCCATTATAGATAATGTTTGCTGATGGTTTTAGATAGATACTACTCATTATTTCAAGCAATGCCCCCTTAATTCCTATGAGCTCTAGTGTTTTTATAGGAATAGGTGCTGTATTGTTTCAAAAGCCTTTTCAGTATCTATTCAGATAATCATATGATTTCTGTTGGTTTTCTTATTGGTATGGTCAATTATGTTGATAATTTTCTTAATATTGAACCAACCCTGCATTCCTTGTATAAACCCCATGTGGTCATAGTGAACAATCCTTGTGGTATATTGCTGTAGACACATTTTTAGTATTTTGTTAAACATTTTTGCATTGATATTCATTAGGGAAATTGGTCTATAATTTTCTTTCCATTTTAGCTCTTCTCAGTTTAGATGTCAGCATCATATTTATTTCATAAAAGGAGTTTGATAGGACTCCTTTACCCATTAGTATAATATTAGAATTAATTGTTATTTAAATATTTGTCAGAATTCATTCCTGAACTCATCTAGTCCTGGGGATTTTTCTTTCTAGATAGGTAATTAATGTAATAGCTTCAATTTCTTTTTCTAAGGTAGAGCTATTTAGGCATCCTGTTTCCTGTTCTGTTAATCTAAGTAGCCCATATTTTTCATAAATATTCATGAATTTCAATTAGATTGTAAAATTTGGGGGGATATAATAGGAAAAATATTAATTAATGATTGCTTTAATTTCCCCTTCATAGGTCATGATTTTATCCTTTTCATCTTTGGTATTGGATATTTGATTTTCTTCTTTAAAAAAAAGAATTACCAAGGGTTTGCCTATGTTTTAAAATAGAACTAGACTGCAGATTTATTTTTTAGCTCAATTTTTTTTTCTCCAAATCTTATTAACCTCAGAATTTCAAATTTGGGGCTTAGTTGGGGATTTTTAATTTATTCTTTTTCTAGTGATTTTTAAAATGTATATGCCCAATTATTTTATCTGTTGGTTTTCCATTTTGTTGATGTCAGGATTTAGAGAAATAAATTTTCCTCTAAGTATTCCTTTGGCTTCATCCCATGTCTTAATGTTGTCATTTTCTTTAATGAAATTTTTTATTTTTTTCTATGATTTGTTCTATGACTCACTTATTCTTTATGATTAGATTATTCCATTTCCAATTTTTACTCTATCTTTCCAATGTATTTTGTTTAATGTGATTTTATTACATTATGATCAGAAAATAATACATTTATTATTTATGCCTTTTTACATTTGATTTTGAGGGTTTTCTGCTGTGTAGGAGTCATGTGCTCCTCAGAAAACATATATGCCTTTCTGTTCCCATTCAGTTTTCTCCAAAAGACTGCTATATCTAACTTTTCTAATATTCTATTTACCTCATTAGTTTCTTTCCTGTTTATTTTATATTGGATTTATTGAATTCTGTGATGAGGTAATTGAGATACCCCGCTACTACAGTACTGTTGTCTTTTTCTTCCTGTAACTCACTCAATTTCTTTAAGAATTTGAATGCTGAAATGCTAGGGAAAGTGATCTTGCCATACCAGATGTTAAATTATATTATAAAGCAGCAAACATCAAAACTACTTGGTACTGGCTAAGAAACAGAGTGGTGAATCAGTGGCATAGGTTAGGTGCCCAAGACACAGTAATCAATGACTATGGTAATATACCATTTTAAGACTCTGACTTCTGGGATAAGAACTCACTATTAGACAAAATTTGCTGGGAAAACTGGAAAAAAAGTATGACATAAATTGGGCATAAACCAATATCTTATAACACATACCAAAATAAATTTCAAATGGTACGCAATTCAGATATAAAACCTAATATTATAAGCAAAATGGGAGGGCAAAGAATAGTTCACCTGTCAGATTTATAGAGAATGGAAGAATTTATGAAAAAATAGAACATTATGAAATGCAAAATGGATCACAGTGATGACAACAAATTGAAAACTTTTTGTACAAACAAAGCCAATGCAACTAATATGAGGAGGGAAGCATAAAACGGGGAATTTTTATAACCAGTATCTCTGATGAAGACCTCATTTCTAAAATATATAGAGAACTGAGTCAAATTTATAAGAATACAAGTTATTCCCCAATTGATAAAAGGTCAAAGAATATGACCAGGCAGTTTTCAAAGGAAGATATTAAAGATATATAGGCATATAAAAATGCTCTAAATCACTATTGATCAGAGAAATGCAAATTAAAACTGCTCTGAAGTAACACATCACACTTATCAGATTGACTAATGTGACAAAACAGGAAAATGATAAATGCTGGAAATTTGGGAAAATTGGAACACTAATGCAATGTTGGTGAAGTTGTGAACTGATCCAACCATTCTGGAGAGCAAAATGGAATTATTTCAAAAGGGCTATAAAAGTGTGTACACCCCTTGACCCTGCAATACCACAGCCAGGGCTGAATCCCAAAAAAGAACATACAAATGGGAAAATGATCCACATATACAAAAATATTTATAGCAATTCATTTCTATGGTAGCAAAGAACTGGAAGCTGAGTGGAACCTCATCAATTGAGGAATGACTGAACAAATTGCTGTATGTGAATATAATGGAATACTATTGTGCTATAAGAAATGATGAGTAGGTGGAAATACTTACATGAAATGATGCTAAGTGAAATGAATAGAACCAGAAGAATACTGTACACAACTACAGCCAAAATGTGCGATGACTAACTTTGATAGACTTGACTCTTACTGGCAGTGCAAGGTTCTAAGACAACTCCAAAAGGTTCATGATGGAAAATGCTATGCACATGCAGAGAAAGAATTGTGGAGTCTGAATGCAGATCAAAGCATACTATTTGCTCTCTCCTTTGTTTTGTTTTGTTTCTTCTTTCTAGTGGATCATTCCATTGGTTATAATTCTCCTTTGCAAAATGACTAATGCAAAAATACATTTAATTTGAATGCATAAGTAAAGCCTATATCAGATTGCATGTCATCTTGGAGATGGGGTAGGGAAGGATGGGGGAGAAAATTTAAAACTCAAAAGCTTGTGGAACTGAATGCTGTAAACTAAAAATAAATGAATCAATCTCAAATAAATAAATAATTTGAATGTTATATACCTTGGTGCATATATATTTAATATTGTTATTATTTTGTTGTTTATGGTACCTTTTAGCAAGATGTAGTTTCCTTCCTTATCTCTTTTAATTAGGTCTATTTTTGCTTTTACTTTATCTGATATCAGAATTGCTACTCCTGCTTTTAATTTCTTTTGAAGCATAATAAATTCTGCTCCAGCCTCATAGCCTTACTATATGTGTGTCTCTATGCTTGAAATGTGTTTCTTATAAAGAACATATTATAGAATTCTCATTTTTGGTCCACTTTGCTATACACTTCAATTTTATTACAGAGTTCACCTGCATTTGTGTTCACAATTCTGATTACTACCTTGAATTTCCTTCTACCTTATGCTTACTTCTGTTTGTCCCCTCTCTCCTTTCTCTGTTTCCCACATCACTGATGTTTTCCTTCTGTCTACCACCTCCCCTGATCTTCCCTGTGTTCTGTTAGTCCATCCCCCTTTCACATTACTTGATCTCTTTCCCTCCTACTTTCCTGTCAGGTATGATAGATTCATATGATTGTGAATATTTTTCACTCTTTGAGATAATACTGATGAGTGTAAAGTTAAGCAATGTCCATTGCCAACTCTCCCATCTTCCCCCCCACTGTAATAAGTCCCATTCTACATCTCCCTTCCTTCTGCACCTGTACTCACCTTTCTTCCCCCTTAACATTTTTATACCATTCCCTCAAAATCACATTATACACTCTGTCTCTGTATATTCCTTCTAGCTGTAAGATTAGTGATGCATTTTTTAAGAATTACAAATATCATCTTCCCATGTAGGGAAGTAAAGAGTTTAACTCTATTGAATACCTTATTTTCTTTTCCCTTTTCACTTGTTTATGCTTTTCCTGAGTCTTGATATTGGAAAGTAAATTTTTGGTTTAATTCTGATCTTCTTACGAAAGCTTAAAATCTTTCTATTTCACTGAAAGACCATTTTTCCCCTTCAAGCATTATGTTTAATTTTGCCTTGTGATTCTTGGTTGTAGTCCTAGCTCCTTTGCCTTCCAGAATATCATGTTCCATGACTTCTTATCCTTTAAGGTTGCAGCTACCAAGTCTTATGTAATCCTGATTGTGATTTGATTTTTGTTTTCTTTCTGGCCACTTGCAGTATTTTTCCCTTGACTTGATAGTTTTGAAATTTGGCTATAATATTCCTTGGAGTTTTTATTGTGGGATCTTTTTCCTGAGGTCAGGGGATCCTTACAAGGCCTATTTAGCCCTGTTTTAGTCATTCTTTTAATTATGACTTTCAGGAAATCCAATGATTATGTGCAGATTGCAGCCCAGGATAAGAGTGATCTCACATCTTTTTGGATCTCATCAACTAGGGGAAGCCCTGAAATCTTCTAGACTCCCAGACATAGCTCTGAAAACAATAGGATTCAAAGGCCAGAAGACTGGGGCAGTTCATACCCCTCTCTAGGTAAGCAGAGTCCAACTTTAACAAAAAGTTTTGTAATGGTAATGGGAATATGAAGATCTTCCCTGCCCCTTAATAAACCTAAGGAAATTTGAAGATCTTCTCTTATTTGAAGATTTTCCCTGCCTGCAATAGGCTGAATGTAATCTCGTGAAGCCTGTGGCAGGAGCACTTACCTGAAGGATGGAGCACAGCCCACAGGAAGCCGGGAGTCAGAGCAGTCAGAGTTGGAGGGAGAGGAGGATGCACCCAGAGAGACAGCTAAGCTTGTGGGTGATGTTTCTGGGAAGGTTAAATGGTGTGGCTTCCTACTCTGTTATGGTGTATTAACTTCTATGTTGCTATGATGGATTTTGTTTCCTGCTGTTGGGATTTGGTTTTATGGTGTCTGAATAATTGTTTTGCTTCTATCTTCTATATGGAGAGTCTTGATTGAAAACTATGCCAGCATATTTACAGTTGCCATTGGTGCTCTGAATATTGCATTGGTACTACAAGGTCAAATCAAGAAATAGCCTAGAAATATAAGTACACGACAAAAGAATTTGAGCCAAAAAGCTACTTTGGTGACTGGGAAGAATAAGACACAAACTAAAAAGTAGACAACAAGGTGAAAACAGATATAAGCAAAGCCAGAAAGAAAAATGCTAAATGGATCCAAGCCCATTAAGAATCCTGAAAGGGTTAAAAAGGAAGGGAGGAAAAAAGAATAGTGATACAGAAAAAAATGAGAAAAGAAATGATTGATGCAAAAAAACTTATTAAAAAAAGAAAATAAGCACCTTATTAAAAGAGACACAAAGAAATATTCAAGAAAACAACACCTTAAAAAACTGAAATGACCTATTAGAAAAAGAAGAAATCACAAAAATTCCCTGGGAAAAAAAATAAAAACTTTCTTAAAATGTAGAATAGGTCTAGGAAAAGGAGGTACTAAGAATCACTGATGAAAAGATCTCCTTAAAAAGTATATTTGGCCAAATGGGAAGAAAGAGGCACAGATGTTCACTGAAAAAAATTGCTTATAAATTAGATCTGGCTAAGTGGAAGCTAATGACTCAATGAGACATCAAGAAGTAATAAAAGCAAAGTATATAGGATGGAAAAAATACGAAATATCTCCTGGGAAAACTATTGACCTGGAAAATAAATTGAGAGATAATTTAGGAATTATTGGACTACCTGAAAGCCAAGATTAAAAAAGATCCTTCATAGCTATTTCAAGAAATTGTAAAGGGAAACTGTCCTGATATCTTAGTTCCAGAAGATCAAATAGAAATTAAAATAATCCACCAGTCATCTCCATAAAGAGATCTCAAAATAAAAACTCCCAGAATGCAATTGATAAATTCCAGTGCTGCCAGGTCACAGAGAAAATATGCAAGCAACTGAAAAAAATTATCATGGAGCTACATCAAGATCACAGAAAATTTAGAAGTCTTCACATAAAAGGAGTGGAGGGCTTAAGATATGATATTCAAGAAGGCAAAGAAGCAAGGATTACAACCAGTATAACCTCTCTAACAAAAATAAGTATAATTCTTCACAGGAAAATTGGATTTTTAAAGAAATAGAGGTCATTCAAGTATTCCCCATAAAAAGACAAGAACCAAATAGAAATTCAATTTTATTAATTTATTTTCAAATTTAAGAAAAAACTGGTACTGGCTAAGTAACAGAGAACCAAGTCAGTATAAGTCAGTATTAGATACACCACACAATGTAGTAAATGACCAAAGTAATTTAGTGTAAACCCAAAGATCCAGATTTTGGGACAAAAAAAGTCACTATTTGATAAAAATTCCTTGGAAAACCGGAAAGCAATTAGCTATAAAGTAGATTTAGACCAACATCTCTTACCATATACCAGTATAAGGTCAAAATGGATACATGATTTAGGCATAAATGGTGATATGATAAGCCTATTAGGGTATCATGAAAATTTTTGCCTGTCAAATCTATGGATAAGGGAAGAATACATGACCGAGAGAGAAAGGATCACAGGATGTAAAATGAATCACTTTGATGACATGAAATTTAAAAGATTTTACTCTAACAAATCTAATTCAGCCTAAATTAGAAAGAACATGGGAAACTGGGAGACATTTTGATTCCAAGCTTCTCTGAAAAAGACCTTCTTTCTCAAATATATAGATAGCTGGAGTTGAGTTATTGTTTTCTCTCTTAATTAGGGGCATTTCCCAAATGATAAATGGTCAAAGTATACAAATATTCAGTTTTCAGAATAAATCAAAGTTATCAATAATCACATAAAAATGCTATAAATCATTATTGATTAGAAAAATGCAAATTGCACACATCTGAGGTATCACCTCACACATATCAGATTGGTTAACATGATAGAAAATTAAAATGAAAAATGCTATAAGGGATATGAAAATTTTGGAACATTAATGCACTGTTGGTGAAAGTGTTAACTGGTCCAGCCATTCTAGAAAACAATTTGGAGCTATGCCCAAAGGACTGTAAATCTGTGCCATACCATTTGACCCAATATTATCACTACCATATCTATATTTCAAAAATATCAAGGAAAAAGGTATAGGATTCATATGTACAAAATATTTATAGTAACTCATTATATGGCCTATCAAGTAGAGAATACATGAACAAATAATTGTATATAATTGTGACTGAATACTATTATGCCGTAACAAGTGATGAAAAAGATGTTTCAGAAGAACCTGAGAGGACTTATCTGAATTGATACAAAATGAAGAGATGATTCAGAATCAGGAAAATACTACATACGCTAAAAATCAGTATTGAAATGAAGAGGGGCAGCTAGGTGGAACAGTGAATAGACCACCAGCCCTGGAGTCATGAAGACCTGAATTCAAATCCAGCCTCAGGCACTTAACACTTACTAGCTGTGTGACCTTGTGCAAGTCACTTAATTCCACTTGCCCTGCCTTCCCCCATCCAAAAAGAAAAAAAAAAAGACAAAAAAAAAACTGAGGAGCAGCTGTGAAAGATTTAGCTAACTGATACTAATAATCCAAGACAATTCCAAAAAAACTGATTGTGAAAAATTTTATTCACCTCCACAGAGAAAATGTATTGTCTGACATGTTTTTTTTTCCACTTTATGTTTATTCTCTTTTTTTGCAACATGGCTAATACAAGAATATGTTTTGCATGATTTCATATTGTTTGCCTTCTCAACAGGTGGAGGAGGGGTGAGATATAGGGAGATATTTCAGAAATCATTTTTTTTCCTAATGAATGTTAAATCCTGCTTTAGACATTTGCTATGTTGCCATGGACAAGTCACTTAACTTCTTTCTGATTAAGTTTTCTCATATTTAAGATGGGGATAATAATAGGACCTACCCCCCCCCCATGGTTGTTATGAAGATAAAATGAGTTAATTATGATAAAGTGCTATGCAAACCTTATAGTGCCATATAAATGTTTTTGTCACTGCTATTGCTGTTGTTTTTCTTTTTATTAAAAAAGAAAATTTAAGAATCAGATATATGGATATGGGAAGATTTGTGAGCAAATTAGATATAGAGAACTGCAAGAGGAGAAATAGACAATTCTGATTGCATTTTTTTTTGAAACTATACTGATTGACAAAATTAAAATGAAAGAAGTTGAGAAAAATTATAACAAGTTTCTCTAATAAAGTTCACATTTATAAAATACCATGTCAAACTAATAAAAGTAATAGATGGAAATAAGCAGTTTCCAGAAGAAGAAATCAAAGCTGTCTATAGTGATATGAAAACAATGTAAATCATTAATAATTAGTGAAATGCTAATAAAAACACTTCTGAGGTACCTGAAACTTTTCCAATTGGCTAATATGACAGAAAAGGAAAAGAGAAATTCTATAGGGAATGTAGAAAAAGTACTTTGTTGATGGAGTAGTAAACTATTTCAACCATTTTATAGAACAATTTTAAACTATGTCCAAAGCATCATAAATATGTGCATACCCTTTGACCTAGCAATATCACTCCTAGGTCTATATCCCAAAGAAAAGAAAAAAGTATTCACATGTATAAAAAATAATCATTACAGAAGTTCTTTTACTGTTGGCAAAGATTTGGTAGGTAGTGACCATCAGATGTTCAATGGCTAAACAAGTAGTGGTATATGATTGTTATGGAATACTACTGTGCTATTAAAAAATGATAAAGGGAATTACTTTGGAAAAACCTTGGAAGACTCCTATGAATTGATGCAAAAGCAGTAATATCAGAAGATTGTGCATGGTAACAGCAATATTCTAATGATGATCAACTGCGAAAAACTTAGCTCCTCTCATTAGGAAAATGATCCATGACATTTCCAAAGAATCATAAGGAAATATGCTATTGTCCTTAAGAAAGATAGAAATAATTAATAGTGAATATAGATTACAACATAGATTTTTACTTCCTTTATCTTTTTTGCTTTTTTTCCTACAACATAGCTAATATGGAAATAGGTTTCTATGGCATCATGAATAATGTATATCATTACTTGTTTTCTCAGTAGGTAGTGTGGAGAGGCTGGAGGGAGAGAGAAAATTTGGAAATTAATTTTAAAAATTATGTTAAAACAAAGAACATTGATCAAAGTTTTAAAAAACAAAATCGAAGGCAGAGCCAAGATGGTGGCATAGAAGCAACAAGGTTCCACAGCTCCCACATAGCCACCTCAAATACCCAAAAAATACGACTCTAAACAAATTTTAGGGTTCCAATACTCACAAAAATACAGAAAAACATCTCCTGCTGAAGGTAGCTCAGCAGGAAGGGCTCATTGCAGCAAACCAGGAGCTGAAACCAGCCCAGCCTGAAACCGCGACTTGGCCCCAGGCCGGCCAGGATGTCCAGGACAAGCTGAAGCTGGAGCCTTCAGGAGAGTGGATCAGTGGCAGCTGTGGAGGTTTCCAGAATTATCAAGCCATAAGAAACAAGGACAAAGTGAAAGGTCAGTGGAACTCAGTTAAGTTTGGGAGAGAAAAGTAGTCCAGCCAAACTGCCTCTAGGACAAGAAAGTGGCAGAAGCAGTGGCCCTGCAGCCGGCTCCACGTGGCTGCTTCAGAGCTCCTGGCCTGCAGACTGCAGCTGGGCCAAGTGATCATTCAGAGGCTAAGTGCTCGTGCATTGAGTGGCCTGAATCCAGATTGTGGTCTTGGGTGATGGTCCTAGGGTGTGTCTTCAGTGAACCAAAGCTACTGCGGGCTGCAGCAGTCTCCTAATAGCTCCAGCAGCTGTGAAAACTCCAGCAATTTGGGACAGAGCTTTCCCCTCTGGAAGCAGAATTCCACAGAGCTAAAAAGTCAAGTAATTGACTGGCAACAACATCAGCAGGCAAAGGAAGCAAAGTAAGAACAGCAACCAAACTTTAGATTCCTTTTTTGGGGACAAAAAGGATCAAAGCATGGAATGGGAGGAAGACCACACAGTCAGAACTCCCATACCAAAAGCTTCCAAGAAACATAAAGACTGTCTACAAGCCACAGAGCAGCTTAAGAAGGGTTTTGAAAACCAAATAAAAGAAGTGGAGGAAAAATTGGAAAGAGAAATGAGAATGATGCAAGAAAATTATGGAAAGAGAGTCAACAGCCTGACTGAAGAAAATAACACCTTAAAAAATAGATTAACTGAAATGGCAAAAGAGGCCCAAAAAGCCAATGAGGAGAAGAATGCCTTAAAAAGTCAAATTTGCCAGATGGAAAAAGAATCTCAAAAGCTTTCTAAAGAGAATAATTCCTTCAGAATTAGAATAGAGCAAATGGAAGCAAATGACTTTATGAGAAATCAATATACTATTAGACAGATCCAAATAAATGAAAAAAAATTGAAGGCAATGTGAAATATCTCCTTGAAAAAAACACTGACCTGGAAAATAGATCCAGGAGACATAATTTAAAAATTATTGTACTACCTGAAAGCCATGATCAAAAAAAGTACCTAGAAAGCATCCTTCAAGATATTCTCAAGAAAAATTGCCCTGATTTTTTAGAATCAGAGGGCAAAATAGAAATTGAAAGAATTCACTGATCACCTCTTGAAAAAGATCCCAAAAGGAACACTTCTAGGAATGCTATAGCCAGGTTCCAGAGTACCCAGATCAAGGAGAAAATATTACAAGCTACCAAGAAGAAACCATTTGAATAATGTGGAAACACAATCAGGATAACCCAGGATTTAGCAGCTTCTACATTAA
>JAQQSU010002284.1:0-14721 GCA_028627135.1 Pseudochirops cupreus | reverse complement strand
CTTCTTTTCCCCAAAGAAGGAATCTAGGGTTTGGGAGCTGTTCTTACTTTGCTTCTTATGCTTATTCTTACTCATGGTTGTTCAGTCTGTGATTTTTTTTTAAATCTCTGTGGGGCTCTGCTTCCAGAAGGGAAAGCTCTGTCCCAAATTGCTGGGGTCCTCCCGGCTGCCGCAGCTCTCAGGAAGATGCTGGGACTCTTCCTATTTACTTCCGGCAGAGTGGATAATGAAGACTCCAGGACCAAGGCCCAAGACGGCGATCCGGATCCAGGCTGCTCAACGCGAGAGCACTGGCCTCAGAAAAATTGCTTAATCCCCCTGCTGTCTGCAGGCCATGGGTGGGAAGCTGCCACACAGAGGTGGGTGCAAAACCTCTGCCTTTTGCTTTTCCGCTCTGGAGGCCTTACGGCCAGACTGCTTAACTCTCCTAGATCCGCAATTCCCACTGAGCTAGTTCTGAACGCTGCTCGCAGCTGCCGCTAATCCACTCACCTGAAGCTCCTCCACTCCTCCCGTCCAGCCGCCCCTGGGGCACAGCCGCGGCTTCAGGCCAGGCTGGTTTCGGTTCACAGTGCTGATATGGTTCCTTATAGCTGAGCTGACTTTAGTGGGAAGTATCTTTGTGTGCGTTTTGGAGTTCTAGGATTGGTTTAGAATCCTATTTTATGGGTATCTTGGGGTGGCTATGTGAGAGCTGCTATATGTTGCTGCTGCTATGCCGCCATCTTGGCTCTGCCCAAAATCATAGACTCTTACAGCTAGAAAGGACCTTAGGAATCCCTTAGATATTCGTAAATCACTACTTTAAAACACCTGTGCCAAGAGTGATGAGGAAGAGTATTACCCACTTCCTTACAGAGAGGTGATAGACTTGAGATGAAGAAGGCAACATGTTTTGGAACATGATCAATGCAAGAATTTATTTGCTTGTCTTTTTAGGTTTGTCATAAAGGTCTTGTTTTTCTTTTTCTTTTTTTTCCAATGGGGGAGGTAGAGAGAGAGAGCAAAAACAAATGTTTGTAAACTGAAACATAAGTTTTAAAAAGCAAAGAAACAAAACACCTCTTCTTTCATTTGTTTCATATGAATTATTATGGAATATGTGATTCATATGAAATTCATATGAAATGCTATATTTGTTACATATGAATAAAAAACATCTCTATAAGGTAGAGAGGGTATAGGGTTTACTATAAAGTAGTAGCATTTATTCTTGAAAGTCTTAATCCTAAACTTGGGTTGATGTTATTGAGATCATGACCATAAGTCAAACTCTTTTTGTTCTCCAAAGGTATAAAATGAGCAGAAATTATAAGCCAATAGAATTCAAGTTGTAAAGACATGACCAGAATAGAACTGAATGACTTTTGGTGCCTGGGCTCCACGCAGAACCAGTGTAAACAACAGAAAAGAGGGGGTTGGTATTCTCAGATTCCTTATCAGCTGCAGGCTACTTCTTCTCTAGGTCAACTTAAACGATGAAGTTCAGACATTCCTTATGGAATTTGCCAAAGCTATTTTTTTTTCCTAGAAGAAAGGAATAAATCTTCTGGCAAGTGAAACCTTATATAGCCTGGCTTAAGGGGTAAAAGAAAAGCCTGAAGCATGTATGAGTTTTTAAAAGATGGTGGAGAACTGTGCCAATGGAATATAGGAAAGAAAGAAGGAAAGAATATTTATTAAGTGCTTTCTGTGTGCCAGCCACTGTACTAAGGATCTGCAAATATTATCTCATTTAATCTTCACTAAAACCCTGAGAGGGGTGCTATTATCACCCCCATTTTACAGTTGAGGAAACTGAGGCAGGAAGCAGTGAAATTATTTGCCCACAGTCAAACAGCTAGTAAGTACCTGAAGCTGAATTAGAACTCAGGTCTTCCTGACTCTATCCAGCACTCTATCCACAGCTCCACACATGTTCTGGTGAGCACTACCATCAATAAAAAAGCATTTAATAAGCCGTCTATTTTGTGCCGCGTATAAGTAATTCAGGTACAAAAAAACCTAAACAATCCCTGCTCACAAAGAGTTTATATTCTAGAGAGAGTGACAACAAGAATACATACACACGTGTATGTGTAACATATGTGAACACACATACATACACATATGTGGATATATGCATGTATATATGCACATATCTATTTACAGCATAAAGTGAATAAATATAAATATGTTCAAAATAGTTTAATACAAGGTAGTTTGAGAGGGAGGGCATTAGGAGAATCAGGAAAGATTTCATGCATAAGATAGTGTGTGAACTATGTTTCCAGGAATCTATAGGGTTGAGGTAAGGAGAGAGGGCATTCCAGGCATGTGGGGCAGCCAGTTCAAAGGCACAGAGATGGAATATGGGCTATCATGTGTGAAGAACAGAGGGAAGCTTAATTGGGCTGAATTGCCACATGAAAGAGAGGTAGAATGTCCAATGAGGCTGGGAAGATAGGTTGGGGCCAGGTTGTGTAAGGCTTTAAAAACTAAAGTGAGTTTACTTTTAATCCTAGAGGCAATTGGAAGCCATTGGAGCTGAGGAGTCACATGGCCAGATCTGCACTTGAGGAAAATTACTTTGGTAATAGCACATGGGATAAGGGAAGTAGGGAACCAGCCAGCAAGACCCATGAGGAAGATGTTTGAATAATCAAGTCACAAGGTGATGAGGGCTTACATTAAGATGTTGGAGAAGTAGATTGAATGAAGAGAAGGTGTCATGAAGGTAGAAATGTCAAGATTGGCCATGTTGGGTGAGGGATAGTGAGGGGTCAAGGAAGGGCTTTTAGTACATGTCCTGCTATCCTCAGGCTGTATTCTTCTCATTCAGGGATTAGTCTAGCTGAGTTAAAAAAAAAAATTGGCTGAGTTCATAAAGACCAGTTACAGCTATAATGACATGGAAGATCAACTTTGGTCCCCCCAAATTCCTCATTTTATAATATCACTTCTTTCTCTGACTATTCTTCTTTTGTCCTCTCCCATCACCTTAAATTTCTTTATGTCCCCTGTTGTTATTCTCTTTTCTTCCCCTCACTGAATTGCCTTATCCAAAAAAAGTCTCTTGTAATCATTTTAGTAGGTTCAAATCCAATTGGAAAGCATTTTTAAAGCAGGAACTACTACAGAGGCAGCTAGGTGGTGTAGTGAATAGAGCACCAGCCCTGGAGTCAGGAGGACCTGTGTTCAAATACAACCTTAGACACTTAACACTAGTCATGTGATTTTGGGCAAGTCACTTAACCCCAATTGCCCTGCCCTACCCCCCTCTGCAAAAAGCAAAAAAAAAAAAAGCAGGACCTACTGAGTGTCAGACACAAGCACTCTCTACTCTCAGGTTGCTCACAGACTAATAGGAAAAAACACATGCAGACGACTATGTACAAACAAGATTTATAGAGAAAAAAATTGGAGAAAATCTCAGAGGGAAGGCACTATCATTAAGAGCAGTCAGGAAAGGCTTCTTGGAGGAGGTAGAATTTTAACCAGGACTTGATGGAAATCAAGGAACCTATACCAGTTTAAAGAGGGAGAGAATTCGTGGGGGACAGTCAGGGAAAATGCCTGGAGTTTAGAGATGGAGTGTGTTATTCAAAGATCAGCAAGGAGGAAAGGGTCATTGGTTCCCAGGTTAAGAAGACTGAAAAATAGGAAGGGACCAGGTCAGAAACCAAGCAGGATTTTGAATGTGATCCTGGAGGTAACAGGGAAACAAGAAAGTACTTGTTGAAAGGCGAGGTCAGACCTATGCTTTGATTTAGGAATATGGGTTTGACGGACTAGAAACAGGGAGAGACTTGGGGCCAGCAGACCCAGCAGTAGCTATTGCTGGTCCAGGTGTGAAGTGATGAGTCAGATCTACACCAGGAGAGGATGTTCAGACCAGTCTTACCTTTAGGGCAGGAGGTTCTCTCTTTGGCCAAGGAACTCTCTCCACAGATTTGTGGATGCATCGATGGAAGATAAATCTTTTTCTATTTCTTATTAGTCAGACAGCTTCCTCCTTTAACCACAGGTACAGTCCGAGAGCTGAGATCCTTTGGTCTTTCTTTCCATGCTCCTAGATTCATTTATCTTACCATAAGGAACAGTTTGTCTTCTGGTATGAGAAATGTCAGGGAAATAATTTCTGGCTTTGGTAGTTATTTAGCAGAAGAAAGCAATTTTACATTTAGACCTACTTCCTCTTATTTTATCCTTTGTGCAGATGGAAAACCTCTTGTCCTCATTGTCCTTCTAAGAAATCTG
Source organism: Pseudochirops cupreus (assembly GCA_028627135.1). Taxonomy (NCBI): domain Eukaryota; kingdom Metazoa; phylum Chordata; class Mammalia; order Diprotodontia; family Pseudocheiridae; genus Pseudochirops; species Pseudochirops cupreus. The sequence continues at coordinate 10,482 of JAQQSU010002284.1, read as the reverse complement.
CAAGTTTTTGGCTTATTCAGAAGAGGAGTCACACTGTAACCTTTTAAGAATAATTGAGTCTAATCAAGATTTAGGATGCAATAGATAAGGCTGTTATAGGCATAAGGTTGCTAAGGAAACTACTTTAACATTTTTGTTATGAATAATTTTTCATTATTGGGTTTTATAGCAAGGCAACAAGCAGTTATTAAAGTACATACTATATTCCTAGCACTGGGGATACAAGTATAAGTCTGCCCTCAAGGGGCTTACATTTGAATGGGAGAAGACAATACATAAAAGGAAACTCAGGAGCAATTTACCAATGGGAGAAAGGCCCCAGCCTTGCAGAGGATATTCTAAGGGGGGAAGGCCACAGGAATAGTTCCAAGGCAAGGAGGCCGTAGGGTACCAAGGGGCATTCTTGGATGAGATCGTACTTGAGGCAGGATGATGTCCAGAAAGTTGGGATTCGGCCCAGGAGGGAAAGCAGGTTAGGCCCTTGGGACTGGAATACTTGTCATATTCCTGAGTGTGCAGCAAATGAAAGACCCGGTCCCCCTTTACAGTATTCATATAACATGGCTCCCCTGCTCCAAAAGCATCCTCCGTCTTGGTAGCCCCTGACACGTTCATGGAATTGCAACTTCATTCTTTTCACTTGGCTGTGTCAGGAGCATGGCTTTGCACATTGTAGATAGTTAAATGTTCATTAAATTGAATTGAATTAGGAGGCTAGCCCCTTCCAGAGGAAATGGAGACCTCTGAGTTCATCTTAGCACTTTGGGAATGGATTAATCACATCCAAAAGAAAGGAAGAACAAGTCTTGATGGTTAAGAAATTCATAAACATCAAAAGGAAAGTCCGAAATTGCTCTCACTAAGTGTGGTGAGAGTTTAAAGCCACACTGGGGCACCTGAGGCAGGGATAGGAAACCACAAAGGAGAAAGGAAAATATTAAAAACCTGGGGTCAAATTAAACCTCTCCACTGGGCCTCACCTAACTCCCTCATTATAACATACTAGCCTATATAAGGTTTATAAAGATATATGCATACAGATAGTATATCTGTATGTATATGTACATGCACTCCCCCCCCCAACACACACAAATATATTCTCATTTGATCCTCACAACAACCCTATGAGATAGGTACTATCTTCCCCATTTTACAGGTGAAGAAACTGGGGCCAGAAAAGTTAAGGGACTTTCCCAGGGTTATACAGTGTTTACAGCATGATTCAAACTCAGGTCTTCTTGGGACTAAGTGTGGTATTCTATTCACCACTTGATTTCAAATATGAAACCCCCACAATCATCAGCTTATTAGAAGGTGAAAAAAACACACACTTTTTACAGAGGGGGTTGGAATGCCCTGAAGCCGTTGTCCTTCCTTGAGAACAGTGAAAAGACAGCGAAGGTTTGCCTCTCTTTGCCCTTTCCCTCTGCCTGCAGCTTATACTCATTTTCTTCGTAGTTTTTCTATTTCTTTCAGCTATTTCTAATTCCTGATTCTTTCTCATAATGCTCTGTAACTCATGTCCACTAACCAGCAGTTAGCAGTAGCCAGGTGGTATAGTGGATAAGGCATGGGCCCTTTAGTCAGGGGGACCTGAGTTCAAATCCAGCTCCAGACTCTAGCTGGATGACCCTGAGCAAGTCACTTAGACCCAACTGCCTCAAAAAAATAATTGGCAGTTAGGTGATGTGAGAGTCAGCTAGCAGACAGAGGGCTGGACCTGAAGTCAGGAATCATGAGTTTCTATCAGCCTTAGACATTTACTAACTGTGTGATCCTGAGCAAGTCACTTACCCTCTGCCTGCCTCGAGTCCTCATTTATAAAATGGCAATGATAATAGTGCCAATATCACAAAGTTTTGGGGATCAAATGAGATAATGAAGCTCTTTGCAAACCTTAAAGTACCATATCAATGCTATTATTATTATTATTAACTGAATATAGAGGGATTGCAATAGAACAATCCAGTGACCAGTTTGGAATACACAGAAGTAAATAGGACAGAAGCTCAAACCTTGGTCCAAAATGCCAATGCAGTGGTGGGGAACTTGTGGCCTTCAGGTCACGTGTGGCCCTCTAGGTCCTCAAGTGTGGCCCTTTGAGGAGGTGTGGGGAACCTGCAGCCTCGAGGCTACATGTCCTTGGACCTAGAGGGCTACATGTGGCCTCAAGGCAGCAAGTTCTCCACCCCTCATAGGGGTTCTTTCCCTACCTATGAGCTGAGCTGAATAAGAGAGAATCTTATAGATCTGATTTATTAATAATTCTTATGAACTGCTTGATACCAGAGATACATGGACTAATCCGAAAGAATCTTTTTTGTCATGTAGCCAGCAGATCAGGACCAGTTAACACAATGCCTGCACATGTTCCAAACCTCTCCAAGGCCCTCCCATTACATACTATCCTGTCTCTTTGGAAGCAGACCTCCAGTGGCGTGGCGCAGCCTGCTCCTCAGCTCCGATTACATATCCATTATACCACATCGTTCCATTATTCTGCTGCTTTTCTCTGTCTCTGTCGCCATCTCTGTCTGTCTATCTCTGGCTCTCTGTTTCTGTCTCTGTCTCTATCTTTCTATCTCTCTCTCTCTACCTTTATGTTATTTGGGAGACTAGCATAGGGTTTCCACATATCCTATGTATAGACACTGCCTCCATTAAAGTATTTTTCAAAAATCCTCGCTGGTTTATCCTGGGGAAGAGAAAGGGAGAGGCCATGGACTCAGGCCAAGCTATGAGAAAAAGGGAAAGGAGAGAATGATGCTAATTTTTGTTTGTTTCTCTTAGGCACTAAGGCCATTCCTTTGCTCATTTCCTAACTAGCCTTAATCACTGAATGGGTTTTGCCTCAGTCAAACTGTGAGCTGATAAAGACCTTAGCTTAAAAAGGCCAGACTCCTCCTGCATCCAGGGCCATCTCCAGTATTCCTGATCTCTATCTTGCCACTGGATCCAGATGGCTCCAGAGGAGAAAGTGAGGCTGGTGACATCGCTTAGCCCCCCTCACTCAAATCCAATTCACTCACCTTCCTGATGCCATGGTCCTCTTTGAAAACAAAGGACAGACAACAACAAGGAAATTATGGTGATTGTCAGTCAGATTATTGTCACACAGGGCAAGCACTCACAGAAGAAGCGATACAAGGACACTCAACGTCTCTCTTAAGAGCTTTGGAATTGATTATATGACATGGGAGACACTGACTAGCACAAGACCACTCAGCATGGGGTGCCCACATCAGAGGAGGTGTGTGCTTATGAGCAAAGCAGAAGAGAAGTAACACAAAAGAAACACAAGATGCACAAATTTAAAGAGTCCACCCCAAATGTTCAGAATTCAGCGGTTCTCAACCCGCGGGTTATGTTCAATTTGTAACAATGAAAATACATCCTGCATATCAGATATTTACATTACGATTCATAACAGTAGCAAAATTACAATTATGAAGTAGCAACGAAAATAATGTTATGGTTGGGGGTCACCACAACATGAGGAACTGTATTAAAGGGTCGTGGCATTAGGTAGGTTGAGAACCACTGGTTCAGATGGACTATTTGTGCCAGCCCTATGGTAGAGCATTCCAAACTCATATTGATCTGATCAGCCTCAGTCAGACACACTGTAACTTGACTCTAACATAGGGAGGTCATTTTGGTCCTCTTCAAGAACCAAGGACAACCAACCAACCAATCAACTATTGTCAGTAGGACTCCCTAAAGCACCCCCCCCCCCTGATTTTTTTAGTTAATAGACCGTATTTGTCTTTCCACTCTAGCTGGCCTCTCCACTTTTCTTGATCTTCTAGAACTGCCTTATTCTCAGTTTATGGCATTATAGGAGCATAGAATGGAACAAGATAAACATTGAAGTGATTTTAATGCATAATTTAGCCTATTTCGTAAATTAGAAGATTCATGTCAATGTCAATTCATGTCAGTACCTACTCTCCAACTTATTATCTTGCAAATCTGCCTGGGGACGCTGAAAGGTTAAATGACTAGTCCCTAATTATATAACCAGTACATGGCAGGGGCAAGACTTGAACCCAGGATTTCCAGATGCTGAAGCTAGCTCTGTATTCACTGCCTTTTGCTAACTTCATTATCCAGTATTCAGGTTGTAAAGGGCAATGCTGTACCAAGTCAGTGATTATTGACCAAGCCACCCAAAAGACAACATGACAGTTATATTGTCTTTATTAGTTATGGCAAAGCCTTTGGCTAGAGCTTCACTAACGGTTTAATCATTTATCACACATATATCAAATCACCCCAAACATAGCAAGAGTGTTAAAACAACATCACCCACACAAGAATTTCAAGAAAACCATAATGATATTTTTAAAAGACCTCAATAAAACCTTTTTTAAAAGGGAAGATGGACATGGGGATATATGCCTAGAATTCCTGTGGTGATGCTGGAACTGGTGGATCACTTGATTTGGGAAGTTCTGAGTTCCAGTAAGGTTAAAGAATATCAGGTATCTTCCCTAACTTTCTGCTATTATGGTAAGGCCCCAAATAGCAGAGGGTAATGAGGCCACCTAAAGAAGTTAAAAATGGCCTGCGTCAGATGGAGCCAGTCAAAGCTTCTGAACTAATTAGTAGTGGGATCTACCAACTGAAAGAAAGGGAAGGAGGAAAAAAGGAGTGTAACCTGACCTTGAGGGACTTTGAGCATGCATGCCCATTTCCCCTAGAATGGAAGCCATTGCCTTCACTATCATGTGGGTGGCGTGGCTAATCTTTTTTCTTTAAACAAAACAAGTTTTTGATATATAGTATAGCTCTCTCAGAAGAGGAGGTTAAAAAGGGAATGAATATATTTGGAAATCTAGGAAGAGATAGCAATAAAAAAATCTATTTAAAATAAGAAATTATAGGACCATTAAAAAAGAAGGGTGTGACCATTCTATCTTAAAATTTGTGATACTCGTTGTTTACCATAATCCTTGGAAGTAAGGATTTCAAAGAATACAGATCTCAGAGGTAGAACAGGTAGGATCCTAGGACTTGAAATTCTGTATGCAAAAGGAATGGGAGGTTCTGAAAAGTGAAATTCTGATGATCCTTATAAGGTAGAAAATAGCATAGATATGCAGGGAACAGAGATTTTTAGAATACTTTTCTAGAAGGGAGATGCAAGGGCAGATAAAGGAGCATTAATACCAAAAAGTGGGGCATCCTTCCATAAGTAACGTTAAGCGTCAGGAACATAAAACTCAGAGCGAGCTGCTGTTGGTGATGGATGATAATGACGCACAAAAAAAGGGTCCTTTTTTTAGCTTTGTTGGGAAGCAAGGGGGAAATCAAGGAAGAAGATGTAGTTTAATAAGGACAAATGTAAAGGGCTATGCTTGAGTTTTAAAGAAATGAACTATGTAAGTACTCTACTCTTCCACGTGAATGGTTTATTTGTTCTCTAACATTTGAAAATAGACTATCCCCATGTTTTTAATCATTCCATTCTATCAGCCTCAGACATCTCACCCTGCCTCCAACTGTTTCTCTGTCAATTTAACAAGCATTTCTTAAGTGCTAATGATACACATTTTTTTTAGGTCTTTCTATTTTGCACTATAGAGATAGATATGACACAGACCCTTGCTCAAGGAGCTTGCAATCTAACAGAGGGAAGAGATATACACATATAACTATGATAGAGATAAGAGTATGATAAATGAAAAAGAATTACAGACAAGGAGCCATGGGAAATTTGAGAAGGAACAGATCTTTCTCAGCTGGGGTGTAAGGGAAAGCATGATGGCAAGAGTGGCATATAAATTGAAGCAATATAGAGATTTCTCTAAATCCACAGAAACTAGACAGACATAATGTGAAGGGAGGAAATTATTTGAAACAAAGGTAATGGCTTGAGCAAAAGCATAGAGATGGGAGAAAGGAAGATGAGAATTGGATCACTTAGAGGGAAAATGGAATTCATGAAGAGGAAAGTCTTCAATGCCAGGATTATAAGTCCAACTTTATTTGAAAAGTTGGGAATAGAGAGACAGAAATAGATTTTTTAAATATTGTGGAAGTAGAGTAAACAGGTTCTAGCAATTGATTGGATGAGTAAGAAAAGCCAGAGGAAAAAATCAGAAATGGAATAAAGTGAATGAGCACTTATTAAGTCCTTTCCATGTACTAAGCCCTATACTAAGTACTGGAAACATAAACAGAAATGCACAATAGTTCCTTATCTCAAAAAGGTCACATTCTTTAAAAAAAAACATGAACATTGATGTATTTTGTTTTTACATTTCCTAAATTTCCTCTGATCTCCTTTGCCCTCCCTGATAACCACCTCAGAAAACAAAAAAAAATTTTTTTAAGACAAAAAGAAAGTAGGAAGAAGAGAAAAATTATCAGCAAAACCAATCAATGCATAGGAAAATCTGAAAATATATGAAATGTTATACACCATGGACCTTCCATCACTGCAAAGGAGTGGTGGAAAGTGAATTTCATATGTCTTCTTTTGGGGTCAGCCTTTGTAATTCTGCAACATTCACATTTGTTTTGTAGTTGTTCTGTTTGCTCAAGTCACTCTTCATTGCTGTGGATCCTTGTTTTCCTCTACATAAGATCATGTAAATCTTTTCACACTTCTCTGGGTTTTTCATATTTATCATTTTTTTATAGCACAGTGCTATTCCATGAAACATAATTTATTTAGCCATTCCCCAATCAATGTGCATAAACTTTGTTTCTATTTCTTTGCCACCACAAAAAGTAAAGGCTTTTAAATAGTTCTAACTAGAGGAAATGACACCGATGGGAAAGTTCAGCTTTAGGACAGATGGGAAGGCAGAATGGTACTTAGGTCCACATGGCAAGGCAGATGGTCTTAACATCTTACCAGAAAGTTCTTGACTTCCTGTTTATTAAAGGGATGTGAGGGGCCATGTTCATCTAGGAGATAAGGGTCTGACAGAGGTCTAAACCAAAGACTGTTGAGAAGAGAAGCTCTAGGAGAAAAGGGTCTGACAGAACTCTGGAGCAATGACTATTGAGAAGAGGAGAGCTAGGAGATAGGGGTTTGACAGAGGTCTAGACCCATGGCTGATGGGAGGGGGAGATCCTAGTGACATCTGGGTTGGCTAGGGTTGTTGGGGATAAGGATCCTTCATTGTTTCAGTGAGATAACTTTGAAGTTTTGAGCTGAGGTGAGTGATGAAATAGGTCCTGGGGTGGTGACTAATTAGTTAGGTGTACTGGAAGGTTTGAGAGAAATGAAGAGTTCAGATTTGGACAAACTGAATTTGAGTTCCCAGTAGGAAATCTGGGTGGATATATTTGGTTGGCAGTTAGAAATATGTACCCAGAGCTGTTAGGAAGTTTTGGGTAGTAAGACAGATTTGGCAGTCATATCCATAAATATGACAAATGAAGTGAATTGAAGTGAATAACATCAACAAGGAAGAGAGTAAATATGGAGAAAAGAAGAGGGGAAAGGAAAAGACCGATGAGGATATTGACATTTAAGGGGTGAAATGAAGATTTAGAGCCAGCAAAAGGGAAAGAGAAGCAGTCAGAGAGATAGGAGGAGTCTCATGGGACTACGGTGTCACTAAGGTCAATAGAGGGAAATGTATGAAAAGGACCAGGTGGTCAATAGTGTCTAATCTTTCAGAGAGGTCAGGAGGGATGAGGTCATTGCATTTAGTAATAAAGTAGTCACTGTATCCTCAAACCTAGCACAGTACCTGCCTCATAAATCCACTCAATATATATATGTTGATTGATTATCTCATTGTTTGAGTTATCTTGGTGAAAGTTATTTCAGTAGGGTGATTGGGACAAAAGATTGCAGGAAGTTAAGGAATCAGTAGGTAGTGTGTAAGCAGAAGACCAAGTGTGATGCTGCTGCGGCTAATAATGAACATTTACAAAGCATTTTAAAGTCTGCAAAGCCATATATATGTATGTATGTGTATATATACATACATATACATATATATACATACACATACATATCTGTACATATACTATATATCTAAATATAATGTGATTTGATCATCATAATAACCCCTCGAGGTAGGTACTATTATTATCCCCATTTTACAGATGAAGAAGTTAAGGCTGACAGAAATTAAGTCACCTAGGGTCACTCATCTACTAAGTATTTTAGGAGAGATCTGAATGTATGCCTTTCTAATTCCAAATCTACTGCTCTACCCAATTTGCAATCCTGTCTACTACTGTGTGAACTACTCATTCTAGAAGTTTAGTGCTAAAAAGAAAAAGATATGACAGCTTGAGAAGGTGACCAAATTAAGTGAAGTTGGTTTTTTATAGGATGAAGAGTTGGGAATATATTTGTAGGCTGAGAGGAAGTAGATAGTGGGAGGTTGGAGAAGAAGCTATTCCAATCCTTCTCATCTTTCAAGATTTAATTCAAATTCTACCTCCTCTATCCAACCTTCCTTGACAATCCCAATATGAAATGTCTTTCCTCTGTCCCTCTTCCTAAATGCCTATAATAATTTGAAGGATTCATTTAGTAGGTAATTATGTACTGCATTGTAACTTCCGTATTTTTGCTGTTGCTGTTGGTGTTGTCTGGAACTGCTATTTAAACCTTTTAACATTTTCATTTAGTTTTGTCTTCTTTCTACTTAGATTGTAAACTCTATGAGAGCAAAGACTGTCTAATTTTTCTTTGTATGTCTTCTAGTACTGAGAACAGTGTTCTACATACAGAAGTTTCTCAATAATTTTTATTTGATTTAATTTTACAAAAGGGATGATAAGAATGCGATGGATTTATAGAGAAGGGAGACCAGAGTGGCCACTGACCCAGAAAACACTGGAGGCAGTGACCTGAACATAATTTTGGCTAGAGCTGTTAGTTGTCAGGCCAATTATTATGCTGGAAAATACCAGGTCTCTACTTTCCTCCAGGCTCCCCGCTGGCCCTTCATTCAAACAGCAGCAGGTCAACAACAGTTTCCTGCAGTTTGGAAATAATGGCCAAGTTGGAGCATGGCGTCCAGGAGCTCTGCCTGCCACTTGCTCTAATAATCCTGGAAATGAGAGAGAGAGAGACAGAGAGAGAGACAGGGAGAGAGAGAGAGAGAGAGAGAGAGAGACAGAGAGAGAGAGACAGAGAAAGAGAGAGAGAGAGACAGAGAGAGACAGAGAGAGAGAGACAGAGAGAGAGTCAGAGAGACAGAGAGAGACAGAGAGACAGAGAGGGACAGAGACAGAGACAGAGACAGAGAGAGAGACAGAGAGAGAGCCCTCAAACCTGCCTGCCATTGGTGAGAACCAGAGGCAGGACAGGGCCTTGTTCTCACTGGGCTTGGAGGTCTCCAAAGGAGAATGGGGTATCTCTTCCCTTTATGTCTTCTGATGAAGGCTGGATGGCAACTAGTGGGGATATAACGTAGAGACGATGTGTTTTCCATCCAGTTATGAGTTGGTCTAGATGGCCTCTGAGGTCCCTTCTAAACCTAAAAGTGTGTAATTCTGTGAAAGACTTTGTGGTTACTAAATTGCTAATTTGAGATAAAGTCAAAATATCCCTTTATCATCAAACATCTCCCCCCGCCCTCCAGCCCAGAGGCTGTGGTCTTGTATCATATTGTTCTTTTAGCTATAATGAGCATTGGATTTAAAGTCAGAAGACCTGAGTTCAAATCCTAGTCTGCCACTTTCTACCTTGGATAAGGAGACTTATTTCTTTATATGTAAAATGAAGGTCTCAGTCTAGATAAATTCCCTTCTATCTCAAAATGCATCATCCAATGCAGAATTAAATGGAGAATCCTGAAACAAGAAGGAACTTGAAAGGTTATTGGACTATCTCCATTCTGATAAGGTTCAGGACTTGGGTTTCATTAGTAGAGTGAACTCCCAGGTGAAGAAATTCCCTGTAATAATGCAGATCAACACTGTCTCTGCAAATTAGCATCTAATTGCCTAGAGCAGGGGTGGGAAACCTGCAGCCTTGAGACCACATGTCTCAGCAAGGGCTGCACTTGAGGACCTAGAGGGCCATATGTGGCTGCTGATTCCCCACCCCTGGCTAGAGCAGTGAGAGGTTACCCAACTTGCTCAGAACCTCACAGTCAGTAGATGCTACAGGCAGGAATTGTACTTAGGTCTTTCTGGCTTTTCAACTTTATTTTATTTTATTTTATTTTATTATTTTATTTTCCCTCCTTCTACTTCCTCCCCATTGAGAAAGTAAAAAAAGCAAAACCTGTTACAAACATGCATATTCAAGCAAAGCAAATTCTTACGTTGGCCACATACAAATAAGTGTATGTGTATGTATATACATACATACATACATATGTGTGTGTGTGTGTATATATATAGAGAGAGAGGTGGTATATCAGCAAGCACCCTAGCATACCTAGGGTGGCTACTAGCACAGGTTCTTAGATCTGCTTTTCTAAAGGAAAGCAACTCAAAATGGGTTAACAATCTTACTTTAATCGATCAAATATCATTTACCTAGTTCAGGGG
>JAQQSU010002283.1:0-14721 GCA_028627135.1 Pseudochirops cupreus | reverse complement strand
ATAGATAGATAGATAGATAGATAGATAGATAGATAGATAGATAGATAAGATAGATAGATAGATGGATAGATAGATGGATAGATAAACAGACAGAGAGATACATAGATAGATAGACTGATAGAGAGAGATGATAGAATAGATACATGGTAAACAGAGTGAAAGGAACTAGCAACTATGAGCTTGGGAGAAGCTGCTTGTCCAGCTGTGAAAATGAAATTAGATTTAGTTATTAACAGGTCCTTGGTGGTTTTTGAGTGAGACATTTCAGTAGAATGTGGTTAGGACCAAAGACAATTTATAGGCCAAGAAATAAAATAATGAGTGGCCAAGAAATGGAGCAAGAGAATAGGCCATTCATTCTGGAAGATTGACATTGACCTTGGGTAAGTAAGACGTTTAACCTAATTGTATGTCAGTTTCCTGACAACAAAATCAAGAAAAGCATTTTTTCTCCTATGGTTGATCAGGATAAGGGAGACATGTTTATATGCAAAAGATGAAGCAGTGGATAGGGAGAGATTAAAGATGGTGAAGGGTACAGATAATTTGATAAGATACTCAATAACTTAGTGAAACAAGTCTGTCTGGCAGTGTTAATTGCATAGCTGAAAATAAGATTAGAATCAATTCGGATACTTAATGATTACAGAAAAAGCAGGCACTTCTAACATGATAGTGGTCTGAGTTTTAATCAAAGGGAAAGGATTGCAATAGGAGGCAGAGTGATTGAAACAATTGTGATTAGATGTTTGCTCTCTTCATAAGAAGTTGGTTCCTAGTTCCTTGGTTTCTTTAGTGTGAGTAACCCATACAGAAATAAAAATTTAAAGTGTTGATATGTTTTCTCCTGAGGTACTATAAATATAAGTTAAAAAGAAATCTAATTCTGAAGAGACCCAAAATGAAAGGATATTTAATTTAATAAATATCTATTAGCTATGTGTCTCAAAAATTTATGCTTATACAGGAGATTCAAAGATGAAATCATATTCATCCCTTGGCCTGAAGGGACTTACTGCCTAGTAGAAGAATTTTTTTCAAATACACCGATAATTCCAGTTTAAATAATGTTGTGATGAAATACACAAAACAAAAGAAATTCCTCCAAAGAAAGATAATTTCTAACTAAGAGCATCACAGAAGGCTTCATGAAAAAGGAAGCAGCCATACTTGAACTGGATGTCAAGGGCAAGAAAGAATTCCAACTGGTAAAATATGGGAAGAAATAACTTCAGATATGGGAATTCCAAATCTGGATTTGAATGACAGATAATGAAAAATAATACAAAACAGAAAAGGAAAGATGAAGGCTTGTTGAACTTTTGGAGCTATGTAATAAGTTTAAAGAATATTCTGTGAAGGCTAGAACTCAATACAAGCAACATCTTATGTCCTACTGAATGATGATAATGAAGCATATTTTTTTTTAACAGAATGGAAGATACTGAGAAAGTTCACAAGAAAAGTGATCAGGATGGTTGGCAACTCACTGATAACATCTGTATGTGAAACTACTATGAAGAATTGAGAGGGGTGCTATCTTTCTGAGGCTTGTGCCAGCAATATGACACAGAGCTCCCTGAGACTGGTCAAATTCTTTGAAGACTACATACTTCTGTTGATTTGCTTGAGGAGAAATGATACCACCAGAAAAACTAGGGAGTATCCCTAGAGAATAAGGCATCCTGTACAAGAAGTTATACCTGGTATTGTCAGCCCTACTGCCACAGATATTGTGAAAGAACAGCTATATGAGAAGATATCAGATATAGGAATTGATTTGGATTTCTGGATTTGTATACAGGAATGACAGAGACTAGGTCAGAGAACACATCTATTTACACCAGCGGTTCTCAACCTGTAGGTCATGACTCCGAACAACTCTTTCACAGGGGCACAGGAGTCGCCTGAGACCATCGGAAAACACATATTTCCGATGATCTTAGGAACCAAGACACTGCTCCTCTATCCATCTCCAGGCGGGTCCGCCCACATACAGATACTCCCCCATATAAGTATTAAAGGGTCACGGCATTAGGAAGCTTGAGAACCACTGATCTACACTGTTTGTGTAGATAAGATTTACCTGGAAATGAATGGAATTAATCAAAAGGACTTTAAAATGAAAAATGAAGAAGGAGGGTACAGCTGTCTATACATATCTACCAAACCAGATAGTGAAGATTAGCAGGGATGACATAGACTCAAAATTTTGGAGTTGGAATTTACTTCAAAACTATTTAATCTAACCCATATTCATAAATGGAACTGTACTACAACAAATCCATTAAGTAGCTATCTCTGCTTGAAGACCTCTGAATAAGGAAAAACCCATATTACCTGAGTCAGTGTACTTCTTTTGGACAGGAAGATTTAATGACATCAAATATAAATTTGCTTCTTTGCCACCTATACCTATTGCTTCTGACTCTTTGCTTCAGGGTAAAAAAAAATAAGTTGAATCCCTCTTTGAATTGACAACAAATGTTGAATGAAGCTTCCATGTACTCCCTTGCTCTTTTTTTTTCACCACAATAAACATACATCGGTTCCTTCAACTGACCTTCATAGGAAAAAGTAGCAATGAAAGGCTTATTAATTCACAGATGCAATATCCAAGAAAAGGGACAGTAATCATATCCGTGGCCTCAGGTATTTGAGGTATCTCATTATATGACATATGGGTAATAAATCAGGTATCACATTATATGACATATGGATAATAAATAAAGTAAAGTATGTGGTTTTTAAGGCAAAGATGTAAATTTGACTGGATAGATATTCCTGAGAATTAGGTGTGATTAACAACCGTAATTTGCTAATGGTGGGAAAGGAAGAATCCAGACAGTATAGATTAGATAGAAGGGGCCGTACAGTAGCAGTGTATATCAAAAACATACATTTCTGTGAGATCCATCAAATGGAGAGGGATTTTCCATGGTGGAAAGCATTTTGATGAGAATCAAGGGTTGAGATATTATGGGAGGACCAACAGGCCAGAAAGGAAGACTTGGATGATGAATTCCTAAAAGAGACAAAAAATGACTAATGATATTGTTTTTTGGTGGCACTTTAACTTACACATCTTTTCAAGTCTCCTTTATGCTGAAGGTAGAGCAGTTGATAAATTATTGATTAACCTAAATGATCATATGATTCTTCTCTAAGTGGTAGCAGTAACAAAGGGAACTGCTATTTCAGACTTAATTCCTTTAGAACGGTGTGTCAAAGTAGTGATAATAAGAAACTTGAAAGGAAACGACCATTTCATCTTTGGATTTTGATAGGAAGGTGTTATATAACCCAGATGTTAGGATAGTGGATTTCACAGTTCTCAAATATATCTATGTATACATATACATATATATATATATATATATATATATATACGCGTATATATACATATACATATATATAGACATAGATATACATATACATAGATATACATATACATATAGATATAGATATATAGATATATGTGTGTATATGAGATGGAGAACTCAACAAATTACTTTTTTTTTTTTAAAGACATGGCCTGAAGAACACAAAAGAAATGTCTATCAGAAATCTATGAGGAAAACTAAAGCCCAGGATGAATTGAATACTAAACAGAAAAGAGTTTTGTTTTGTTTTGGGGGGTTTTTTGTTTGTTTGTTTTTAAAGTTATTCTACAGGTTAAAAAAAGATCACAAAGGCATAAGGCTACTGTTCAGTATGAATGGAATGATTATGATAGATAATGGAGATACAGTTAGAACTGCTTGATTCTTACTCTGCTTCTGTTTTCTCTGCCAGGGAGAATGAGTTTCTGACTGGGAAGTATAGAACAAAAATGATTAAAAGGGGATTGAAAAAGCCAAAATAAGTGAGGGGATAGTGAGAGAGCTTCTAGCTTTCCTCAGTGAGGTCAAGTCACCAGGATAGAACCCCTGATATAACTGTAGTAATCGATTAATGGAACCTGGGAAGCAAGTTTTCTAGGGATCTATCCTTGGCATGTGTGTATGCATGTATGTATGCATGTATGTATGTGTATATAAATAAAACTTGTGTATATATACACATATATACATACACATATCTATGTACATGGAGAGAGAGAGGAAAGAGAAAGAGAGAGAAAGAGAGAGAGAGAGAGAGAGAGAGAGAGAGAGAGAGAGAGAATATAACTGACATGAAAACAGAGTTTCATTCTTATTAAAATTTTCAGATAGCAAAAAAAACTTGTAGCGATAGGCAACATGCTGGGTGGTAGAATTTGATATCTAGAAAGAAATCAAAATGCTAAAATTATAGGCAAAATCTGATGTTATTTATGAAAGATGAATATGAGGATAGACAATTGGTTCCAGAAACTCAACTGCACAAAAACAGAACAGGTGAAACGAAGATATATAACAGTTCATGTTCAAAACATCAAGGAGTTTTGGTCAACTGTAAGTTAATTATATGGCAGCCTAAAAGCTAATGGGACTTGAAACAATATCCCAAATGAATGAATCAATGATTTGTTGTATGCTGTCTTAATCATAAAACAACTACACTATTGTGTTCAGTTTTGAGCACTGCATTTTAGGAAAGACATTGATAAATCAGTCCACATCTACAGGAGGGTGACCAGCAGTATGAGGGGAATGGAAACCATACCACAGGACAAATGGTAGCCCTGACAAAGGAATTTTAATGTGGAGAAGAAGACTTAAGGAGGACGTGATTCCAAATGAAGCAGCATAGTATTTTTTATAATTTATTATGGACTGTAATGAGATAATAAGATGAGGCCTGTTCTATTTGGCCATGACAAGGTTCTTTGGTAGTTAAAAAATAAGCTTTGGAACAAGTCTGCAAAATTTAAGAATGGGTCATGAAACAGATTTGTGCATCTGTTATCAAGGGAGCAGGTCCAACTTCAAAAAGTCTTGTCATCAAAGTGATAATTTTTTTTTCAGGTCATAATCCTTAATGAAGTTCCCTTTACTATGGTGTTGAGGAGGCAATATCCACACATGCCAAAGGAATATCCACATAGGTGAAATCCCAGTTCTTTTGAAAGACTGAAATAAATAAAGCTTAATTTATATTTTTAGGGAATCAGAACTATCTTGAAATTGTGATAGTTGTGAGATATACTTTGAGGTGGAAAATGGACATAAACTTTATTTTACTATGAAAATCAGCACAGACCCTTGTTTCAAGCTCTATGGAAATAGAAGCATATACGTCAAATAAAATATATTTGACTTCTATTTTCTAATCTCTCTCTCTCTCTTTCTTTCTCTCTCTCTCTCTCTCTCTCTCTCTCTCTCTCTCTCTCTCTCTCTCTCTCTCTCTCTCTGTCTGTCTCATAGAGGAATTTGGCTTACAGGGAAATTCTGAGTCATTTTGCTGCAGGGCAATAAAACTGTTCTGTAGCAGGAAGGAAGCATTGAAGGCATAGGAAAAAGAAGTAATAGTCAATATAAGCAAGGTCAGTTCAAATTTTGAGAACATCTACACTTTTGAAAATTAATAGCCTGAGTTATCTACCTTATGGTCTTTTCTTCTGATTCTGCCTGACTTCAACAAAGACTTTACCAATAACTTACATATACTTAGTGCCATATTCATTTTAAATTATTTTGCATAAATAAGGGTTGTTTATATGGCAAGCCACAGAACTTGCAGAAAGAACAGTTTAATATTCTATCACTCATAATAGGAAAGAGAGAAAATATGGAGATAATTGCTTTTTCTTAACTATAGAGTTAAAATAGGTTTGAAGATTCTGCTTTTTAAAACTAGAGAGTTTTGCAGGCACCAGTGGTGTAATGAAGGGAATAAAGAAAAATTGAAAAAGTAGAGATTTGGATGAAGGATTTGGAAAGATCAATGATAAGATTTTTGTTGTAGTCAAGACTAGAGATAAAACACCTGAATAGAACAAAAAGAAATGGAGCAAGGTAATTGCTTATTGTGCCAATAGAAGTAGAACCCAGAGACAAATAGGAACTCTTCAAGGAACCAGTAAATCTTATGGCAAAATGAGATAAGAGAATGACTGACAAATGGCCTACTCAACCTCCAAAAGCAAATTGGATACAAATGGACATTCTTGTTTTCTATTTCTTTCTTAGAAGAATAGAATAATAAATCTAGAGCTCAAAGGGAATTCAGAGGTTATCTAATCTAACCTCTTCATTTTATAGATGGAGAAGCTGAGGTCCATGCAGATTAAGAGATGCAGCTGAATTTATATAGTTTGTAACTGTTAGAAGTGGAATTTGAATACTGTTCCTTTGACTCCATACTCAGGGCTCTCTCTGCTATACTATACTCCTTTTTACCACTTATCATAGCAAGCAGTACATTTGCACATATGCACACACACGTGCACACACAAACATTATTGTTATCACCATAACAGATGCAAGTTTTACTTCATGAGCTTTAACTCCTTTCAAAATTAAATTTTGTAAGGAACAAGCTAACTTCAAAGTTGGAATGCTTTCTTTCATAGGGTGGCTAAAAAATATATTGACATAGTATTTCAGAAGTGGTGGAAGGGGGAATTTATTATTCACAATTGCATCTTTAAAACTGGTTTAGAGGAAAATAGATTTTTTTTTTAAGTAATTAACAGGGGTGGGTAGGTGGTGCAGTGAATAGAGCACCAGCCCTGGAGTTAGGAGGAACTGAGTTCAAATCCTACCTCAGACACTTAACACTTACTAGCCGTGTGACCTTGGGCAAGTCACTTAACCCTAATTACCCTGGCTTTCCCCCTCCAAAAAAAAAAAAAGGAATTCACACTTTATTTTATCATAACAAATTTCCAAAAATTAAAAAAAAGATAAAGTGACAAATGTGTTTGGGATTTATGTTGTTTTTAGTTTTTAATTTTTTAAATAAAAAACAACACAATTCCTTTCACATAAGTTGATCATCTATCATGGAATACTGTCATTTTCTTCTAATTGGTCCTACTTTAGGCTCTCTTCTTTGCAATCTAGCCTTTTGTTATGGGAATCTGAAGATCTTCCCTGCCTTTAGGCCCTTTGCTAAAGTGGCTACATGACTCTGAGAACCTTCCCTGATTTGAAGCCCCTTAATAGGCTGAATGTGGTCACATGGAGCCTGTGGTGTGATGCTTTTTTTTGGGGAATGCTCGTGCCTTGTAGCTTTGTGATTGGGCAGTAGGTCTTTGAGAAGAGTTGTGTGATTTGGCCAGATGAGACTCTGGGAAGGCATTGAGCCCCCCGGCTTTGAAAAACCCAAATGTTGGTGCTTCCTTCTCTGGTAACTGAATAGGTATAGATGTAATGATCAGACACTGGAAGCCGTGTGCTGATCTGTTTCTTTGTCTGCTTGTTAACTTGTGTTTGTATTCTGTTTGCATTCTCTGAAGTTCAGGGTGCCAACTTTTCCTCCTTTAACTAGGTAAATGATATATATTTGATTGATTAAAGTAAGATTGTTAATCCATTTTGAGTTGCTTTCCTTTAGAAAAGCAGATCTAAGAACCTGTGCTAGCAGCCACCCTGGGTATGCTGGGGTGCTTGCTGATACACCTTTGTACACAGTGGCCAAAGCAATCTTCGTAAAGCACTGGCCTGTCTATGTTACTCCCTTGCTCAAAATCCTTTCTTGAGTCCCCATTGCTCATGGCGGTGGAAATATAAAACACCCTCCTCTCTCATCCTGACATTTAAGGTCCTCTAGATTGTGGCTTTCGTACACCTTTACCTCATTCCATACTGCTGCCTTCTGTATACTATATTCCAGTCCAACTGTATTACCAGTTTCTGAACGTGTTACTTCATCTTCTGCCTCCTCACACTCTCACAAGCTATTAGCCTATCCCTGGAGTACAGCCCCTCCCCCTCTGTACTTCTCAGAATCCTTCAGGATTCTTCTTTTTTGTCAGCCTGTTTTTGTTTTGTTTTCTTTATTTTTCTTTCTTTCTCATGGTTTTCCCCATGGGTAATAATTGTTCTAGGCAACATGACTGATGTGGAAATGAGTTTAATAGAATGTATATGTAGGGCCATATCAGATTACAAGCCATCTTGGGAAGGGAGGGGTAGAAAATTTAAAACTTATGGAAGTGAATGTTGAAAACCAAAATCAAATAATTTAATTTTAAAAAAATAAATAAAGGAAAGAACATTGGACCTGGATTTACTTCCTATCTCGGTGACCTTGTGTAAGTCACTTCCTTTTCATTCCTTTAGGTTTTAGTTCATCTGGAAATATGAGAAAATTATGCTAAATAGTTACAAAAACTTCAAGCTCAGAAAGCCATATGGTCACCCTGCTATTTATTGACTGTATAATTCTACCCAGCCCGAGAGAAATGAAAGAACTGAGTTTCTTTATTCTGTTTTTTAATTTTTTTAATTTTTTAAATTATTTTTAGATTATTTTTTTTTTAGTTTTGAGGTTCATCTCCACAAGATTTTGAGTTACAAATTGTCTACCCAGCTCTCCTGTACCCCCAAACCCAATATAGCAAGCCTACTAAATACCCCTTCCCCCAATTTGTTCTCTCTTATGTTCTCCCCCTCCTCCCTCCCCAACTTTCTAGTAGGGCAAGATGGATTTCTATACACCAGTGCCTGTATACCTTATTTCCCAAGTGCATATAAAAAACAAAAAAATAAAAAAACATTTTTTTTAAACATTTCTTTTTAAAACTTTGATTTCCAGATTCTTTTCCTCCTTCCCTCCTCACCCACCCCCACTGGGAAGAAAAGCAATGCAACATAAGTTGTACATGTGTAGTTACACAAAATGTTTCCATAGTAGTTATATTGTGAAAGACTAACGATGTTTCTCTCCATCCTGTTCTGCCCCCCACTTATTCTATTTTCTCCTTTGACCCTATCCCTTTTAAAAAATGTTTGTTTCTAACTACCCTCTGCCCCAATCTGCCCTCACTTCTATCATCCCCCCTCTTGTTCCCTCACCCCTACTTTCCTATAAGGCAAGATATCCAATTGAGTGCATATGTTATTCCCTCCTTAAGCCAAATCCCAATTTTTCCTCTACTTCTCTTACTTGATTTTCAAAATCCTTCTTGAGTTCCTCCATGACCTATAACCAATTCATATTTTTCTTGGAAGCTTTGGATACAGGAGTTTTGACTTTGTTGTTTTCTTCTGGTTCCATGTTTTGATCCTTTTTGTCTCCAAAAAAGGATTCTATATTCTGATTGTTCTTCCTCTGCTTGCACATCTTGCCAGCCAATTACTTGGCTTTTGAGCTCTTTGCCCTGGTAGAACTCTGCTTCCAGAGTGGAGAGAGCTGTGTCCCAAATCACTGACGTTTTCACAGTTGCCAGAGCTATGAGGAGGTTGTACCCTCTACAGCCACCACAAGCTCTGGCACACTGGCCACACATCCCAGGCCCACCACCCAAAACTGCAACCCAGATCCAAGCAGGTCAAAACAAGAGTGATTACCCTCTGAATGGTCACTATGTCCCCCTATGATCTGCAGGCCAAGAGCTCTGGAGGCAGCCACATAGCAGGGGCTGCAGCCTCTGCCCACCTCTCTCTCCAAGGGGTGGAGTCTGGATCATGCTCTTCTATCACTCGGTTCCAACAGAGTTCCTCACTGACCTTTTACTTTCTCTTTGGCATATATGGGTTGAAAAGTCTGTAAACCACCACAGCTGCTGGTGATTTACTGTCCTGAATTCTGCTCTGGTTGGTCTATGCAGCTGGTCAGGGCTGCTCGAGGTCTGGGACCAGGTGGCTTGTGCGGAACTGAGCCCAGCTCCCAGCTCAGTGTGATAGATGCTCCTGTTGGCCTGCTGGGCTTCCCTCAGTGGGAGATTTGTTTCTCTCCGTCATGCTGCGGGTTCTGTAGCTCTAAAATGTGTTTAGAGTCATCTTTTTACTGGTATTGGTGGTTGGCTCTACTCCTCCCCAGTACTTCTAAGCATTTCTTTGCTTACTGCATTCTACCCTTTCAATTTTCTTGCACTGAATAACAATAACAGTAATAGTAAGATATAACTTTATCTGGTGATTTAAGGTTTGCAAAGTAATTTACACATATCTTATTTGATCTTCATAACAACCTTATGAAGTTGGTCCTATTATTATGTCAATTTACAGATGAGGAAACCAAGGCCAGGAGAGGTTAAGTGACTTGCCTGAAGTCACATGCCTAATAAGAATTGGTAGTAGGATTTGAACTCATATATCACTCACTCTGGGTTCAGTGTGCTATCTATCTCCTTCCATTTTTTATTATTATAGTTCTCAGTACATGTTGTATCCCCTGTGTAAAATGTAAATTTCTTAAAATCAGGGACAGCTTCATTTTTGTTTTTGTATTTCTAGCACCTATCACATTGCCTTTAACTATTTTATTTTGATTCACACCTATGATTTCATCCATTTGGAGAACTTCCAGTGTGGAAACTCCCTCCAGGACTACAATTGAGCAACTAGACTTTATCTTTGAGTGCCAGAGTGCTTCCTGCATTCCTTGAGAGGGACAGACATTTCACTGTGGTCACACAACTAGTATGTATAAGAGATTGGTTTTCCTGACTCCATGGCCAAGTCCCTAACCACTATTCAACAATGGTTCTTGTCTTGCACATAGCAATCATGCAATTATTATTTCTTTCATTAAATTTAATAGTATGGTGCCATCACCTTGATATTAAACTTTAATCCTTGAGGACACTGGCATGCCTCATTTATCTTGGTATTTCCAATTATCTAGCATAGTGCTTTACACAAAATTGTTTGAACTTGTTGATTTAGTCACTAACAACATCTATTTTTTCACAAACTCTACTACTTAGTTGAGCTGAAGAAGATGACAAAGTTGCAAAGATCTCTTTTAAAAGTCTATTTCAGAGCCACTACATCAGTTGTCAGAAGACATAGTGAAACACCAGGACCTGATTATTTTAACATTTTCTATGAGACAGAACATTCTCAGTATTATTTTGTTTTTATTTTCTATTGAAGACTGATTGTTCACATGCATAGACACATCCTCCACATTCTGAAATATCATTTCCCTTGCATTTATTATAAAACAAATGGTAATTTTTCAGTCTTCCTAAACATTCCCTTAGTTGACTAGATTTCTAAATGTACTGTTTTTTTTTTCTTTGCTTGCACATAAGACAAACATTATTTTAAAAATTTATGCACCCATTTAGTGTTTATTCATAGCTCAGTGGGTCCTTAAGATATGCTGGTATTTGAATAAAGTGATGGGACCATGTGTACTTAACCAACTTTATACCATGCATGATATATTAAACAGGTCATAATAAATGTTTGTGGTGATGACAGCAATCCATGAAATTTAAATTTGGTCATGTATTTGGAATATCAATTTGTTTTAGCATTTTAATGAAAAAAACAGACATTAAATTCACTGTGACATATTCACATCAGTTTCCTAAAACTAATGAATTAATTGTCCACAGAAGAACCTTTATGAGAGTTCAATTTTGAATTCAGTGAATTTTATGTGTTTTCTTTTCTACTTCTACAAAATGTTATAGCAAAGTTGTTGTAGTAAATAATTTAGTAAAACAGTGAAGATCAAGGAAATTGTTTTGATCTCATCTGAAAATAAATGAAAGTTTGAAGCTTATGGAATAACTAATAGGCAAATTTAATCAGCCTAAACAGTATAATATGCTATCTGTTTTTCCTCTATGAGATTATACACATATGTGTTTATGTAGGTAAGAAAGAAATGCAATTGCACACCAGTATATTATATCCTCATACTGGTTGTGTGATAGACTATTATATATAGATAATAGATTTAGAGCTAGAAGTCCTCTAGACCAATCCCCTCATTTTGTTTTATTTTGTTTCATTCATTCCCATTCATTCAAAGTACAATCAGTTTATCTCTGTGCTAGTCAGTTTAGAAGCTTTACCTGGGATTAGCTTTTCCGTTCAAGGCTGGGTATGCCCACTCATAGGAAGCCTTATGACTCTCTCACCCACTCTGAGTGGAGGGAGCGGTGGGGTACAGCTTATCATATTGGTGCAGAAGTAATTACGGAACCTAATTGCTATAGTCCACTGCAGCTCAGGAGTTACACCTGCCTCAGCCTTCCCCAGTAGAAAGGATTATGAGTGTGTGACCATTCCTGGCCCAACTGGAGGGGGTGATATGGAGTTCATTTAGATTTATTGAATTTGAAAGCTATTCAAGGAGAAATCTGTAGTAGAAAGATTGAGAGATTAGACTTAAGATGCTTGGATGAAAGGTCATGATGGAAGATAAATATTTGGGATTCTTAAGCACAGAATTATTTCTTGAAGTTATGGAAATGAGTTTTCTGAGAAAATGTGTGTGTAGATAAGAACATAGAGAAAAGATAGCTTTCTTTTACAAAATGAGAGACCCATGGATATAAGAAGGGAAATGTAAAATCAGTGAATACCAAGAGACATTTTGCTGTTAATTGAGAGTAAGGAGAGCTAAAATGGTATCATATGGATAATATAAAAAGTGATTGGCACACATGCTTAATAAATGTGGAACTTAATAGTAATCTTCTTGCTTTCTTATTTCTAAATGCTTATATTCCAGCTAGAAGAATTTAGTCTAGATTCTAGGAAGTAGGCTAGAATGGTTAGTATTTAAATCTGCCTTTAAAATTTACAAAGAGCTTTGTGTTTATTATCTTGTTTTATCTTCATAAATAATCTTGTGAGGTAGATCCTATTATAATCATCATTCTTCAGGTGAGGAAACTGAGGTAGATATAGGTTAAGTAACTTGCCCAGGGTCACAGCTAGTTAGTGTGTTTCAGACAGGATTGGACCTCATATCTACCTAAGTCAGGGTCCAGCACTCGATCCACTGTCTCATCTGGTTAACAGATTTTTGTATTAGTAGATTTCCTTAGGGAAACATTAACAACTCTCACTGGAAACAAATAAATCAATGTAGTCTTTTAGAAATTCAGGGAAAGGTATTATTATCTGGCCTTCTAAAGCTTCTTTGAGTTCTAATTCTCTAAGTTGCCATCATTCATTTCTAGAAGAAGATTTCTTTTTTATGACTTCTGAGCATACACTCCCATAAGGCAGTGAAAGGAAAGATTAAAATGTTGGAGAAGTTAGGTGACAAAATGGAAAACGAGGAAACTTTCTTCCTCGGCAGACATTGCCAGTAGATGTCAATTACCTTTCTTTCCCCATTTATATCATTCCATTAAGTTGTCATAAAATTCTAATCAACTACTGGTTAATGTCAAATGATCCCAGCTAGTATAAAAGAATTGTCAAAATCTTTAGAAGGAAATTGATGCCTTGGTATGTAAATTTTGAGAATAATCATACCATATATGTATTATGCCATAAAAATATATGACCTTTTATGGATCACTCTATTAGATTAAAACTTTGAGAGCAATATAATTATGTCTCTGCTAATAGAAGAAATAGAAATGGGTAATTTAATTAGCATTTATTGCAGATGCTCTGGAAAGATGTTAATTTTGATACTTGTACTGAGACTGAAAAAAAATGGATGCTTTGAAGAGGAGCGGAAATTATTGTAATTAGATACTGCTTATTGATTGATACAGTTCCTTTGATCAGTCCCCATGAAATTTTTTAAAACTATAAGCTATGTGTTGCCGAAAAAGCAAATCCAGGTGTAGGAGACAAAAATGTTGTTGTGTAGCTATTTTCTTTTTCTTTTTTTAGAAAGAGCAGTTGCTTGGAATTGGGAAGACCTGGGTTTAAATACTGGCTCTTCCATTAAACAGCTGTGTGCACATTGGCAATTCATTTGGCCTCTATGGGACTCTGTGTCCTCATCTGTAAAATTCTGGAGTTGTACTGTATGACTTCTTACATGTCTTCTAGCTTTCATCTATTTTCCAGTGATTTTATGAGTCCGTAAAAGATGACATAGAAAAAGAGAGACATTTTCTAATTTTAACAAATGACCTAAGATTTTTTAAAATTATTTTAACTTTCTTTCTCTTTTAAATTTTGTTGCAAATTCTCACCCTCCCGCTTAGCCCTCAACCACCCAATGAGAAGACAACAAATATTACATCAATTATATGTACGAAATCATGCAGAACACATTTCCAAATTAGCCATATCATGCAAAAAAAGCAAAGAGAGTTAGAAAACTAGACTTCAATTTGCATTCTGTGCTCATCAGCTCACTCTCTCTGGAGGTGGATAACGTTTTTTATTATGAGTCTTTTGAAAATTTTTTGTATCATTGCATTGATCAGAGTAGCTAATTCTTTTGCAGTTGATTATTGTCACGATACTGTTATTACTCTTGTGCCCTATGTACATTGTTGTACACAATGATCTCTTGGTTTTACTAACTTTGCATCAATTAATATGTGTTCTCATGTTTTGTTTTGTTTTGTTTTGTTTCTGTTCCTGAAACCATGCCTCTCATCATTTCTCATAGCAAAATAGTATTCCATCACAAACATGTGCCACAATTTGATCGGGCATTCTGCAACTGATGAACCTACCCTCAATTTCCAATGCTTTGCCACCACAGAATGGGTTTTTTTTTTTTCTTAAATTTTATTTTAGTTTGCATCATTCATTTCCACAAGATTTTGAGTTATATATTTTCTCCCCATGTTTCCCCTACCCACCACCCCAAAACAGTCATCCCAGTGTATCCCCCCTCTCCCAGTCTATTCTCTCCTATGACTTCCCCCCTCACCCCTCTGACTTTTCGGTAGGGCAGGATGGA
>JAQQSU010002282.1:0-14721 GCA_028627135.1 Pseudochirops cupreus | reverse complement strand
AAACCAAGAATCACCTACCCAGCAAAATTGAGTATGGTGTTCCAGGGGAAAATATGGTCATTCAGTGAGGTGGAGGACTTTCAAACATTCTTGCTGAAAAAACCAGAACTGAAAAGAAAGTTTGACACTCCAACACAAGAAGCATGAGAAGATAAACATGGAAAAGTAATCATAAGGAACTTATCAAAGTTGAACTATTTTCATGCCAACATGGAAAAGTGACAATTGTAACTGATGAAACTTTTCTCAGTATGAGGATAGGTGAACAGAATACAAATGTATATATACATATACATACACATATATCTATATAAGAGGGTTTATATTTGCATACAAGCACATATCTGAGTATGTGTATGTATGAATACATAGAGGGCATAAGATAGGAAGGGACAATATTCTAAAAGGTGAAATCCTGAGATGAGAGAGGATTAGATTGGGAGGAGACAGGGAGAGACAGAATGGGATTGAGCATCTCATGGAAGAGGCAAAGGATAATTGTAGAGGGGGAGAACAGAAAGACAATAGAGAAAGAGTCAACCTTACTCTCACTGAACTTGGCTTAGGGAAGGAATGATGTAAACTCTAAACTGGGTATCTTCCCACAGAGAAGAGTAGGGGGAATGGGGATGAGAGGTGGGATGATGGAGGGGAGGGCAGGGTAGGGGGGGAGGGTTGATGAAAGTGCACACTTCTGTAGAGGGACAGGGACAGGGACAGGGTAGAGAGTTGAACAGGGGGTGGGGCAGGAGAGGAAGAAAGGACATGTAATCAGTCTCTCACAATATACCCAATGTGGAGAGGTTCTGCATAATTACACATATTCAGCCTGTATTTGATTGCTTGTCCTTCCAGTGGTGATGGGTGATGAGGGAGCAAGAGAAGGAATCCAGAATTTAAAGTTCTATAATCAAATGTTAAAAATATATGTGTGTATATATATACAATAATTATTATTTTTATTATTAACTACATCCAACTGGAACTTAAGATACACAGGTACTGTGGTACGGAGATCCATCCTGCCCTAGTGGAAAATCAGAGGGGCATTGGGGGAGGACCTAGGAGAGAATAGATTGGGTGAGGGGTTATACAATGGGATGGCTGTTTTGAGGTGGTGGGTAGGGGTAAGATGGGGAGAAAATTTGTAGCTCAAAATCTCATGGAAATGAATGATGTAAACTAAAATAAATAAAAGTTTAAAAAAAAAAGAAAAAGAAAAATAGGAACTGGTCTTGACACCAGAAAGAACTCATGGAAGAGCTAAAAAAGGAGCTTAAAAATCATTTAAGAAAGGTAGAAGAAAAATGGGGAAAAGAAATGAGAGCAATGCAAGAGAATTCTGAAAAAAGTCAGTAGTTGGGAAAAAGAAAACATAAAAACAAAAAACATAAAAAGTATAATTGGGCAAATGGAAAAGGAGATGCAAAAATTCACAGAATAAAACAACTCCTTAAAAAGTACAACTGGCCAAATGCCAAAAAAAAAAAAAAAAGGACAAATGCTAGAAAAGAGCTCCTTAAAAGTTCAAATTGCCAAGTAGAAGCTAATGACTATATGAGATTTGAAGAATTAATCAAACAAACTCAAGAGAAAGAAAAAATATAGAAGAAAACATAAAATACCTTACAGGAAAAACAACTGACCTAGAAAATAGTTCCAGACGAATTAATATCAGAATTGTTAGACTACCTGAAAGCCATAATCAAAAGGAATTGTGTTTTTTTAGGAGGTTATCAAGGAAAACTGCCTCATATCCTGGGACCAGAGGGTAAAATAGACGTTGAAAGAATCTACCAATCACCTCAGGAAAGAGATCCTGAAATAAAAACTCCAAGGAACATTATAGTCAAATTTCAAATGTCAGGTCAAGGAAAAATGCTGCAAATGGCCATAAAGAAACAATTCTAATACCAGGGAGCCACAGTCAGGTTTACACAAGACTGACACAAAGTGAAATGAGCAAAATCAGGAAAACACTGTACACAGCATCAACAACATTATGTGATGATCAGCTATGAATTACTCACCTCTTCTTCTCAGTTATACAATGATCCAAAACAAGTACAAAATACTCATGAAGGAAAATGTTATCAATATCCAGATAAAAAGCTGGTGGACTCTGAATGCAGATCAAACTATATTTTTTTCACTTACTTTATTCTTTCTTCTGTTTTTGCCATTTTGAACTGTTTCTTGTTTCACAACTGTGTCTAATATTGAAATGTTTTACATAATAGGACATATATAACATATCAAATTACCCACCACTGTCAGAAGCGGAGATAGGAGGGAAGGAGGGAGAAAAATTTGGGAATCAAAAATCTTATACAAATGAATGCTAAAAATGTCTTGACATATAACTGGGAAAAACCCTTATCAAGATTAATTTCACATCATACTCTATGCTGAGCATTGATGATACAAAGAAAAGTAAAATGGTACCTGACCTCAAGGAACTCACATTTCAATGGAGAGGACTGCAAGATATGGAGAGAAGTAAGTAATATTGTACATTGGTATAGTACTTTCTCCTTTTATCATGTACAAATACATTAGTGAATATTAGAACTAGATTTTTGGGGGGAGGTGAGCAAGGAAAAATCTAACATTCTCAGATATCAGTAGGATTTGAGAGGGAAATAAGTGTTGTTGCTTTTTATGAATAATGTGTAAACTGGACATTTTTGGGGTGATATTCTTATTCTATGGTCAAAGCTATGCTGATCAGTCTAACCAATATTTATGTAACATTGTTGAAAGTGAAGGAGGACCCTCATTTGAGTCCTGATTCTGCTACTTATAATGCATTGGACAATGGTAAATTTATTTAACCTTCTGTGACTCCGTTTCTCACCGCTAAAATAGGAAAAATTAATAATAGTGAAGATACTTCATGGATTGTTGTGAGCATGAAAGCAGAAAATATGCATAAAATGTTTTGTAAAGTGTTATATAAATATATTATTACTTTGTCAACATTAAAAAATAAAATACAATGTAGTAGATAGAGAATTTAGACAGTAAGGTCAGGCTTCAAGTCCTACCTCTGACAAATAGTCTGTGTGACCCTGGGCAACTCATTTAATCTCTTGGCATTCTGGACAATTCTAAGACTTCGGGATGCAGAAATGGTGGTAACCTGTATTGGTAGAGGAGAAAGTTTCTGAGAATGGATATTCCAAATTCAAGAAAGGGAAGTCATTGAGTCAATAATTGAATTCTTGCAGAAACACATGACAGAGGCAGATATGGGCTTGCTAATTTAACCTAAAATGGGACCTCATGAACTTTATTCCTGAAACCCAAGCTCCCATACATAAAGGGGAATTTTCCAGTTCTTGAGCTATGAGATGTCAGAATCCAGAGGTTTAAACAGAGGTGTGAGATTTCTCACACTGGGTTAGGCTTAAGGCTTATCATGTGTAACTCCAGTTTCAAGAGTCATAGAAACTACATTTCTACCCAGAAATGATATATGACAGGGTTCGAATCCAAACACAGAATATAAATTTCTAGAACAAAAGGGAAGATATATTGGGCAACACACACACAGAGTTGTTTTCATGAGGAAGCTCAAATTTCATAGTTGAGGGTTCATAATTTCTAGAGAGAAGCAAGTTCCCAAAGTGACATGTCTCTTGAAAAGGAATCAAATAGTTCACATGGCCCTTGCCACTGGAGGAAAGGAGGGTTGAGTAGTAAAGTTAAAGGCAACAGAAGAGAGGGCAAGAGATCAATATTTTGCTATCCCCTAGCTATTAAAGTGGCTTATTTACACAATTCACTTTGATGAGAAGGCAGTAGTCTGTCTAGCAAACATGAATTTGATTTGACATTTAAGGTGATTATAAATCAAAGGACATGATAGAAATTGAGGAAAGACCATAAAAGACTTTGTTGAAGATATTGGGATTCACTTAGAAAGTCAGAGTATTGACCATTTCAGAAGGCTCAAAATTCAGTACTCTTTGGCATTTAAGGCCCTTCCAAGTTTACTCTTCTCTACTTTTCTAGGCCTATTATATTTATTCCTATATATATAATGTAAGACCCAGATATACTGGCTCCCTTATTGTTTATCACACAGGCTTCTCCATCTTCCAAATGCATAGCTTTGCACTATTCTCTCACATACCAGTAATATTTTCCTTACGCTATTAATTTCCTTCCCTTCTTTCAAAACTCAGCTTAAATCCCCACTTTCTGAAGTTTTTTGTCATTATACGCAGCTGCTAGTGCCTTTTCTCTACTTTTAACTTCCATCTACTCTGCAGATATCTAGTATGTGTTTTTGCCTTTCTTTGTATTCTCAGTTCTTAGCACATAAGTGCTTTATAAACATTTATTGATTGAGTTATATGCTCTACTTTTTGCTATCCAAACATTTTATATGTGTATGTGCATGGATTTTGTGTGTGTGTGTATATATATATATATATATATATATATATATATATATATATATATATATATATATATACATACATATATTTGAAAGCTTTAATATTCTAAGATGTTCATTTATCTGACTTCCAAAATTATTGATATGTAAGATACATAGAGTGTGTATGAATTCTTCAATGCTTTGTAATTATCTAAAGCTTTTATATTTTTCCCGATAAATGACCATTTCAGTAATTGGGCAAGCAAGGATACATTCATTTCATGTTTTGTCATTTCTCCCACTGAATACTTCATGGATTAAGGCAAATATCATGGCCATAAAACAGAAGCAAAAATCTTTTTGTTTCCATAAGCCTAAAGCTAATGTTGAGATTTTGTATAGTGACTGGAATAGCCAGTATTAGCTTTAAATACAAAAATCCTAGAAAGGGAGAGGACCATCAAGGATTGATCAGTATCTCTGGAATGAGTAATTTTTGTGCATTTCAGTTAAAGAGAATTATTGTAGTCTCAGATACCTGGTGCCTAAAATAAAGCAAAGAGAATGAATGATTTTGCAACTGTAATACTGAGGAAAGAGACGGAATCTGGAATTAAGCTTCGTAATGTCTTTGTTCGTTTTTGCCAAGTAGCAATCATGTGCCCTCTGCTGGGGTAGAATTACTGGCAAGTAAATTACAGTCAACCAGCAGAGAGCAATTTGCAGCTGTAAATACAAGGGTCACGGGGAATATGTAAAGAAGCCACAGATAGAAGCCTACAATGATTATGACTGCAGCACCCTCTGTCTTCTCTCCTTCTTTGCCTCTCTCTCTCTCCTTCTCTCTACCTCTCTTACTCTGTGATATTTATTTGTGGAAGTCATTGTATGTATATGTTCTTTTTCCTTTTGCTTTGGAAAGGAGTTCAAATGACAGCTGCAATCTGCACACCTCTCTGTGATAACTGAAAGACTCCAAAGCTATCTAATCTACCTATCGACCTCTCTATTTTAATTGTATTAATTTAATATATTTAAGCATTGAAGAACTCATGAACACTCCATCTATTTTCATTTTAATTTTTAAAAGTAAGATAACATATTATCTTTCAATATTAAAGCTTTCAGGAACTCTAATAGAACTCAGCCTAAAGAGGAGAGCAAGACCATGGGAAAGGTATCCTTAATGGCTCTGCTTTACTTTACCTGAGGTACTTTCCCTGTAAGGCATAGCTTTCCCTTGTCTCCAATATTCTACCAGCCTTTCCTGCTCATGACCTAGCCAACTAACCAACTAGTCTTTTTTTTGAAAATTATTTTTTTTATTGACTTGTTTATTTACTTTTAGTTTACAAGATTCAGTTCCACAATCCCTTGAGTTTCAAATTTCCTCCCCTCCTTTGCTCCCCTCCCCTCATGGTGGCGTTCAGTCATGTATAGAATTTGCAAATACTTTCACATTGTACAATAGTCTAGTTGTATAGAAGGCTTGTAACCAATGAGTGAACAATGGGAAAAAAAGAAACAAAACCAAACATGAAAAAGAACGATAGCATGTATTGCTTCAGTCTCCATTTAAACTCTAGTCTTTCTAGATCTTTCTCTGAATGTAGGTATCTCCTTCCATCCTGAGACTTGTAGAGTTGTCTTATAGCTGTGTGTTGCCAAGAAGAGTCCAGTTTATCAAGGTTGGCCATCATACATACAAGGTGTCTGTGATTGTATATAATTTTTTCCTGGTTCTGCTCTTCTCACTTAGCATCAATTTGTATAAACCTCTCCAGTAATTATGGAGTCCATCTCCTTCCCATTTCTTATACATTCATATACCACAACTTGTTTAGCCATTCCCCAACTGAAGGGCATCCCCTATGTGTCCAGTTTTTTGCCACCACAAAGAGAGCTGCAATAAATAATTTTGTACATATGGGTCCTTTTCCCACTCCTATGATCTGTTTGGGATACAACCCCAAAAACATTAGGGCTGGGTCAAAGGATATGCAGTTATTTGTAGCCCTTTGGGCATAGTTCCAGATTGCTCTCCAGAACGGTTGTATCAGTTTACAACTCCACTAAAAATGCATTTGTTCCAATTTTTCCACGTCCTCTCCAGCCCTTGTAATTTTCCAGTTTTGTGATCTTAGCCAATCTGACTGGTGAGATGTGGTACCTCAAAGTTGTTTTGATTTGCATTTCTCAGATTAATAGTGATTTAGAGAATTTTTTCACATGCTTAAAGATATCTTTAATTTCTGCCTGTGAAAATTGCCTGTTCTAACCAACTAGTCTTTATTTCCTCTGCTACCATGGCTCTTTTATGCCATCAGGACTTAAGGTATCTGTGCTACCCAAAGATCTTTCCTTGATTATCTTCACTTCCATCTGTATAATCTCCCACTTGTCAATTTAACCCACTCCCAAGACTTTAATCACCACTTCTGAGCAGGTGACTCCCAAATAACCATCTCTAATTCTAACCATTAAAAAAAAAATAATCTCCTGGTTTATATTCTTAACTGCCTACAAGACATCTCCATATAGGTGTTCTAGTAGTACCATACATTGTACTTATCCAAAACAGAGTTTAAAATATTTTCATCTAAACATGTAATTATAATTTAACTATTTCTGCTTGTGGTACCATGAAGGACGATATCTCCTATATTTTTTTTAATTTTTATTTATTTTTAGTTTTCATCATAGATTTCCACAAGATTTTGTGTTACATTTTTTTCCCTGTCTTTCCCCTACCCCAACCCCAAAATTGCAGGCCTACTCAATACCCCTTCCCCCAATGTGTTCTCTTTTATATCCTCCCCCATTATCCCCCCCCCAACTTTCTATTAGGGCAAGATGGATTTCTAAACCCCAGTGCCTGTACATTTTATTTCCCAGTTGCATGTAAAAAACAATTTTTTTAAACATTTATTTTTAAAACTTTGAGTTCCAGATTTTTCCCCCTTCTTCCATCCTCACCCGCCCTCACTGACAAGATGAGCAATTCAATATAGGTTGTACATGTGTAGTTACCCAAATCATTTCCATAGTAGTTATGTTGTGAAAGACTAACTGTATTTCCCTCCATCCTATCCCACCCTCCCCTTATTCTGTTTTCTCCTTTGACCCTATCCCTTTTCAAATATGTTTGCTTCTAACTATCCTCTCCCCCAATCTTCTCTCCCTTATATCATCCCCACTCTTATCCCCTTCCCCCCTATTTACTGTAGGATAAGATACCCAAGTGGTGTGTATGTTATTGACTCCTTAAGCTAAATTAAATGAGAATAAGGTTGCCCCATTCCCTTTCACCTTCCTGCTCTTTTATATGATATAATTTACCCTACTGTCTCTCCCTTTCTCCTTCTCCCAATAAATTCATCTCTCACATCTTAATTTTTTTAGATATCATCCCTTCATATTAAACTAATGCTGTGCCCTCTGTCTATATATACATGAACATACATATGCTCACACTCACATATATATTTATATACACATATACCCTCCTATATATACATATATATATATATATATACATATATATGTATACATATATATTCCCTTCAACTATACTCATACTGAGAAAAGTCTTATGAGTTTCAATTATCATTTTTCCATGTAGGAATGTAAATAGTTCAACTTTAATAAGTTCCTTATTTATTCCTTCTTTTTCCTGTTTACCTTCTCATGCTTCTCTTGCTCCTTGTATTTCAAAGTCAAATTTTATGTTCAGCTCAGGTTTTTTAATCAAAAATGCTTGAAAATCCTCCATTTCCTTGAATGACCATATTTTTCCCTGAAGAATTATTCTCAGTTTTGCTGGGCAGGTGATTCTTGGTTTTAGTCTTAATTCTTTTGACCTCTGGAATATCATATTCCAAGCCCTTTGATCCCTTGATGTAGAAGCTGCTAAGCCTTGTGTTATCCTGATTGTGTTTCTACAATACTCAAATTGTCTCTTCCTGACTTCTCGCAATATTTTCTCCTTGAATTGGGAATTCTGGAATTTGGCTATAATATGCCTGGGAGTTTTCTCTTTGGGATCTTTTTCAAGAGGCAATTGATGAATTCTTTCAATTTCTATTGTGCCCTCTGGTTCTAGAATATTAGCACAAATTTGCTTGATAATGTCTTGAAAGATGGTGTCTAGGCTACTTTTTTGATCATGGCTTTCAGGTAGTCCAACAATTTTTAAATTCTCTCCCTAGATCTATTTTCCAGGTCAGTGGTTTTTCCAATGAGATTTTTCATATTGCCCTTTTTTTTCGTTTGTTTGGATCTCTTTTATAGTATCTTGATTTCTCATAAAGTCATTAGCTTCCAGTTGCTCCAATCTAATTTTGAAGGAGTTATTCTCTTCAATGAGTTTTTGAAATTCTTTTTCCATCTGGCAAATTAGGTGTTTTAAGGCATTCTTTGGCTTTTTGGACCTCTTATGCCATTTGTGTTAGTCTATTTTTTAAGATGTCATTTTCTTCAGTGCATTTTTGCATCTCCTTTAGCAGGCTGTTGAGTTGTTTTTCATGATTTTCTTGCATCATTCTCATTTCTCTTCCCAATTTTTCCTCCACTTCTATTATTTGATTTTCAAAATCCTTCTTTACCTCCTCCATGGCCTGTAACCAGTTCATATTTTTCTTCAAGGTTTTTGATGCAAGAGTTCAGACTTCACTGTCTTCCTCCCACTCCATGCCTTGATCCTTACTGTTGCCAAAAAAAAAAGGATTTTATGGTCTGTTTGTGCTTCCTTGGCTTGTTCATATTGCCAGTCAATTATTTGACTTTTGAGCTATTTGCCACGGTAGGATGCTGCTCCCAGAATGGAGAGAGCTATGTCCCAAATTACTGGGGTTTTTACAGCTGCCAGAGCTATTAGGAAGGTGCCCTCTCTAGAGCCCCCACAAGGTCTGGCTTACTGGCCACACACCCCAGGACTACCACTTAAGACCACAATCCAGATCTAAGCAGGTTAAACTTCTGAATGGTTGCTTGGTCCCCCTATAATCTGCAGGCCAGGAGCTCCTGAGACAGCCATGCAACTGCCATGCCTCTGCCACTTCGCCCCCCAGGGGCATGGGCCAGACCATGCTCTTCAGTCCTCCCCTGTTCCAACAGAATTTCACACTGACCTTTTACTTTGTCTTTGGTGTTTATGTGTTGAGAAATCTGGAAATCCCTGCAGCTGCTAGTGGTTCAGTCTCCTGAAGTCTGCTCTGGCCAGCTGCTGGTCAGAGCTGCCCTGGGGCTGGAATCATGTGGCTCATGTGGGACTGTGCTTGGCTCCCAGGGTGCTGCATTAGATCTTTCCTGCTGCACTGCCAGGCTACCTTCAGTGGGAGATTTGTTTCTATTTGTCACTTTGTCAGTTTTGTAGCTCTAAAGTTTGTTTAGAGTGATTTTTTTACTTGTATTGGAAGTCCTTCTTTATAACTTAGAAAAAAATTAAGTAAAATTGGCATAGGTTTTAAAATTAACAAAGCATTTGCAACATTTTTCATTCATAGTCCCACACAATTCCCATGAAAAGGTGGCCCATGTTTTATCCTTTGTTTTCTAGGGGTAAGGCTGATAATTAATAATCGGCTTAACTGTTTCAACTCATTTATATAACTGTATAACTATGATGAACTGCAGTCATTGTGCAAGTTGCTATCCAGGTACTGCCTACTCTACTTTGCATCTCTTCATATAGCTCTTCCAGGGGCAGATAGGTGGCACAGGGAATACAGCACCAGCCCTGGAGTCAGGAGGATCTGAGTTCAAATGTTGTCTCAGACACTTAATACTTACTAGCCTTGAGACTTTGGGCAAGTCACTTAACCCCAATTACTCTGCCTTCTCCCCTCCAAAAAGCAAAACAGTTTTCCATAGTTCTCTGAATTTTCTATATCTATATTTTCTTACAAAGTGAGAGAATTTACTTACATTTCTACATCACATCTCAGCTATTACCAGTCAATAGGTATTCAATTTCCTTCAGTACTTTGCTAACACACATGCACAAACACCAAATATATACATACATACATACATATATATATATATATATGTATACATATATACACACATATATGTATATATGTATATATATGTATATATATATACACACATATATGTATATATGTATATATATATGTATATGTATATAAAACCTTTCTGTGATTATCCTCTTAGAATTGAATGGCTAGCTACTGATGGGATCACTAAATCAAAGGGAATAAAGACTTGAATGATTCATCTAGAATTATTCCAAATGTCTGGACCAATTCACTGCCCCACCAACAAGGAATTTTAGTTCTTTGAAGCTGTAAAATGGAATATTTAGGGAAAAATAGTTGATGAGTGCTTACTCAATCTAGAAAGCCCTACAGATGTTTCAAGGTGGCAGAGATTATATTAAGATGTTGGGTGAACACATTTGGAATTAGATTTTAAAGTAGATTTCGACAGGTGTAAATGGGTCAGAAGGAATTCCAGACATAACAAATGAAATAAAGTAGTGGGATTGGGAAAGAGTGGAAATGTGTTTAGCAAATAGCAAGTAGTTCATTTTAGCTGGAGTAGAGCCAAAATGGAGAGATAGTAGTCTGAGATATTGGAAAGGTAGGCTAGAATATGATTTTGAAAGATTCTAATATGTTTCTCTTTCATTCCCTCTTATATATCACTGCCAAATGAATATACCTGAAACGGCATCCTTATTACATGAGTCTCCTACTTAAAACAAAATGTAAAATTACTTCCTATTGCCTATCAAATAAGATCTTTGCCAAGAAACCCCAAATGGGGTCATGAAGAGTTGGACATAACTGAATAACAACCCAAATATATTCCTCTATTGCCCATCTCTCTGCCTTTGTATGTGTGGAATGTCCTTCCTAACCTTATCACTCCAGTGGCTTAGACTCTCAAAATTTTAACCACCTTGAGAGGAGAGGTGGTTCTGATGTGAAAGCATATTATTTTCTTTATTCTTCCCAACACCCTGATTGAAGGGATTTCTCCCTCCTTTGAACTCCTGTGCCAATTATGGGATATTCTCCTGTATCCCTTGTCACAATTTACTTTATGTTTTAGCATATGTTTTTGTGCATACAAGTGAGCACACATCTTACATTTTCTACTAGCTCATGACTTCTTTAAGGGCAAGGAAGAAATTTTAATCATTTTTATATTTCCTGTCTCCCTCCAAAGTACCTTACATGTTACAGGATACTTAATTTTGCTGAAAGAACATATTTAATTCATCCTCTAAATTTAGAAATGAGAAAGGTGAGGTCAAGGGAAGTTCCATGTCATGAGAAGAAAGCATCTTTTCTCTGAAGTTTTTGGTCATTCTCCCACAAAGAAACCCAAAAACAACATTGTGAGCCCACATACTATTAAAAAGGAATATTGAGAGAGAACACAGAATGCTAAAGAACATATGAGCCAACATATGCTTCATATGTTATAAGGATTGTGATGTCCTCCTCTGGTCCTGCTGACTTTGATCTCTTGGTCCTTGCTGAATGCTACCTTGCTGGTCATTTCTGGCTGTTTCTTTGCTGCATTTCCCATTGTCTTCAACACCTGGGTCATATGAATTCTGGTGTGGCTTTCTGCTCCAAATAAGCTGATATAGTCAACTATCTGGACTGATTACTCTGGAATAGAGCAGAATACATCCAGCTATATACATTAGAATGTATAGTGCCTGCCACTCAAATCCAGGAACCCTGAAACTTAGAGTTACCTATGAAGGAACTCTCAAAATCAGTGCTCTTCCAGAAATCTCCCATCTATTTTACAAGGCTAAGGCTGGATTTTATGATCATGCTAGCTAAATATAAGGGAATTAAGTGCCTTTGGAGAACACTGAGATTGCCTAACATGGAAGTACTCAGTATTCTATCACATCAGTTGAGATAACCTCCTTTGATTGACTACATACCCAGAAGGTTTACATCTTTAAAAACTGTCCAGAATGGGACAGCTTATTACTTTCCTCTATACTCTTTCCTACTGTGTCCATGAATTGAAAGGGGTGGAGGATTACCTTTCCTCCCACTCTTTTACCCTAACTCTAAGAAATGGACCTAGGAAATATTTATTTCTGCTCTGTTATGTTTCCCATCCTCAGTTTATGGTGTAGGTGATGATCTCCACCAGACTTCAGAATTCAGGCAAGACAACATTGGAGCCAGGATTGTAGGTGGGATGTTGCTGCTAACTAGCCCTCCTGGAAAACAAGCCAGAGTACCTAAGACTTGACCTCAAAGAGAATTTTGGATTTAGAAATGGGACTATTCTCTGTAAGAACAGAGAAAAACTATGAACCTAATCTCCTTTCCCTTCCCAGTGCTTGAGGTGCTATCTGGAGAGAATTAAGCTTCTCAGGTGTTGGGAATAAGTTGTTTGTATGTTTGTGATTATTCCTTTTGAAACAAAAATTCCTTTGCAGAAGATAACATAGTTACTAGTAGCTAAATGAAATTAGTGTAGAGGACCCACAATTACATATAGAAATACCATCAGTGGGGACTGGATATATTTGCAGAGAACCTAGACACCCCCAAGTCCTCTTAAGCATATGGCAGAACACTGGGGAAGGGTGAAATTGAACATACCTGGCCATCAGCCAGTAGGGATCATGGAACAAGTGCTACATAAGAAATCAGAACCCACATAGAATATTAGAGGTTCAAGAATCAAAGTTTTCTAGTTCCTAACACTAGATGTGTAAACACATGTCTCCCATAGCAATGTGATTCTGCTAGAAGTTGCTATTACTACTTCTGGGCACAGATGATGGGAGAAATTGTGGCATACTAGTCCTTCAAGGACTGAGTACCACTTGAAAATCTAAGTATCAACACCCAGAATCAGGTCAAGTCAGTTTTTAAATATCTGCCAGATCATCATCCAGGAATCTAAAGACATTTCCTATGCCCCATCAGTTGGATTTATCTAATGGTCAACATTATAATCTCATCAGCTTAACTGAGGATTTTCTTGAACTGATGATGGTCATCATCATGTTTTATAATCAGATTGCTTATGAAATTCCTTTAAACTGTTATCAGGTTATTTCAGAAAGCTTCCCAAATTGATCATCATCTTCCTTAATCACCCTCCTTTACCCTCTGAGAACACTTTAAAGTTCCTTTGGGGTCTCCAATGCCATATAATTAGAGTACACAGAATGAATTGGTAGGCATTTCTCTTTTTCTTTCTTTCTTTCTTTCTTTCTTTCTTTCTTTCTTTCTTTCTT
Source organism: Pseudochirops cupreus (assembly GCA_028627135.1). Taxonomy (NCBI): domain Eukaryota; kingdom Metazoa; phylum Chordata; class Mammalia; order Diprotodontia; family Pseudocheiridae; genus Pseudochirops; species Pseudochirops cupreus. Next base: position 1,081 of record JAQQSU010002282.1, on the reverse strand, counting down.
TCTTTCTCTCTCTCTCTCTCTCTCTCTCTCTCTCTCTCTCTCTCTCTTTCTCTCTCCCTCCTTCCCTCCCTCCCTCCTTTCCTTTCTTCCTTCCTTCCTTCCTTCATTTCTTTCTTTCTTTCTTTCTTCCTTTCTTTCTCAGCATGGGTATGCGTTTTATTCAGGACCTGCAGTTAAATTGCTACTTAATTCTGATTTATACAAGGCTGCTCCAAGGCTCTCTTGTCCATCATCTAGTAGTTCATTGCCCCAGTCTAGTGTTCTTTATTGGTGTCATGATTATTTCTGGGTCCAACATAACAAAGTAAGAGTTTTTAGAGTAGGATGAGGTGAATTATGCTGAATTGTACTCAAATATAAATCTATACTTTTCTAGGCTTCTCTTGGTTACTGATCCTTTCATCAGGAATTTTTTGAAAAGTATTCCATTAAAAGTCCATTTCCATACCCTTTGAAGGATTATATATTCAGTTTTGCAAGGTAAGTCAGTCTTCAGTGTAGGCCTTAATATATTACCTTTTGCAATTTATTTGAACATATTTTATCTCATTTTTGGCAGTTGCATCAGTTTTGTGGTAGCATAGTCTGACTGTGCTGCTATCTTAGTACCTGAAATCTTTCTGGCAAAGTGAAACATCTTTTCTTTTATTTTGAAGTTAGACATTTTGACTATTCATTCTTGGGTATATAAATTTTGTTGTTATTTTCAGGATGCAGTCAATATATTCTTTATAATTTCACTTTGCACTTTGATTCTAATATATCTGGGCATTTTTATTAATAGTTCTTAAAATATTATGTGCAGGTTTTGTTGGGTCATAGGTTGCAGGTAGTTTGAAACTTAAATTTTCTCCCCTTCACATGTTTTTCATTTTAGCTATTTCTGATATTAGTTATATTTTTCTTATATTTTCAACCTTATGATTTTTCCGCTAATAATTCTTGTGTCGGGGGCAGAGCTAAGATGGCGGAGAGTAAGCAGTGACTTCTCCAAGCTCCCCAAGAATTTCATCCTTGGGAACTAAAAAGTAAATTTGAGCGGATTTAAGAGTGACAGAACCCATTGGGAGACAGAGAGTGA
>JAQQSU010002281.1:0-14721 GCA_028627135.1 Pseudochirops cupreus | reverse complement strand
GCCACAGGCTCCACGTGACCACATTCAGCCTATTAGGGAACAGAGTATACTTTCAAATATCCAAGGGTCCTCAGTCACGTAGACACTTTAGCAAAGGGCCTAGGGGCAGGGAAGATCTTCAGATTACCATAACATACACACACACACACACACACACACACAATACCTATCTTAGCATCAACCTCACCAGCAACAGTGTCAACAACCCTCTCCCCAAAACCAACACAAAGTATAGCAAAATTTCACCCCAATCCTTGAATTTCCAGAAATGAATTAGTAAGATGTAGGAGTTGTAGACATAATTCATTATAACTATGGTAAATTATCAGAAATCTTGATAAACAATACATTTCAGCTAAACTCTGGGATCTTATGAAAATAACAAATATGGGATCAAAATGTGGAAAGGATTAACAGGAAGGATAAGAATTTCTACCGTGGAATTTGGAATCAGAAGAGTTGGATTTAGATCCTGGATCTGCCATTCACTTCCTGTTAGGACTTTGACAAAGTCACTTGACCTCAGTTCTCCTATCTGAAAAATGAATTAAAGGGAAGTGATTACCACTATAATCCCTCTTAGCTCTAGAGATGAATCTGTGACTTAACTTTTCTTCAATTATCCTTAGGGGTCAGCAACATTGTAGGGAAGGTCAGAAGACTTCTGTTTTAATCTTGATTCTGGACTGAAAATTCTGTGTCATTGGAGTCCATATACTTTTTTCTTAGTTTCTTCTCTTATAAAATGAGGAGACTGATTCAATTGATGAATAAAGTTCTTTGATAAGATTTAAACATATTAAGGACATTCTTATAAAATTAATTTACTTTTTGAGACATTTGTAGTGTTACTTTTCTGTGTGCTGATTTTTAACATTGTAAAGTAGGTAACCAAAAGAGTAAAAAAAGGCTTTCCTCAAAGTAAACCTGTCATGTATATTTTATTTCAATGAGTAATTGCTGAGAAAAGCTAAGGTGCTGAGAGATTAAATGATATATCTGTGATCATATACATATTTAGTATCTGAGGCAAAATTTCAATTTTCATTAACTGATTATAAGACCTGATATTTCTATACTATCTCTTTTTCAACAAACTTGGTTTGGAAATTCCCCAAAGTCAAGGAATATGTGGATACTACCACTGCACCAAAACTTTGAAGAAAATTCACACTAACATATCAAACATTGCACACTGTGTTACAGATCCACATTCTCCCTGAACACATATATTTTTTACATTCAAATTTCACATCTCTTCCTTTCCTCTGGAGAAAATTCTCTCCACTGTGAAAACTATAGTGGCTTTAAAATTGAACATAGCTTAACATTAGATATTGAATATGACCTTACCAGTGCCATGCCAGGAAACTGAATTGCTTATATTTGAATTGCCTTTTGATGATACTGAATATCACCCAACAAAATAAGATACTGGGCTTTGAAGTCCTTTCCTGAGTTGAATTGCCAAACATGCAAACTCTATTGCTAAGAGCACAACTCCAATGCATTGGCCACATTGTTTGAATGCCAAGTACATATTTGACAAAAGATTATTTTATGGAGAACTCACACAATAAAAAAACCCTCACACAGAGGTCAGAAATTATATAAGGATACTCTCAAAGTATGTCTTAAGACCTTTGAAATTGATTTTGACATCTCTACCCCAAATGTTCGTATGGGTTATCTGTACCTGACTTTTGTTAGAGCCTTCTGAACTCATATTGGTCTCATCATTCATAGTTGAATACCCTGTACCTTGATCCTAGTGTGTAGGGTGTGTTCAGGGAAGACTAGCACCTCTGGTGTGATGGCTGCTGAACCTTTTCAGGCCTTCTTTCCACCTTTGGTGTCCACTTGTTCCACCCAACTCTCACCTGTGGCCCCAAGAAACTGTAGCATGTACAGTGGCCACACTCTTTCAAACTGTTTCCACAGATGGGCTAAAGCAGGTCAAGGGTAACCAAGGGATCTCAAACACTTTGGTGAATTAAGAGGGTGTCTAACTCAAGCATGTGAAAATTTCACTTGGCTGAATGGGCAGATGAGAAGAAATTGTTCAAACGGCCATGAAGACAGCTGAAACAGGCATCGTGGAGCATTTAAAGCTGCATTAGACATTGAAGATGACAAGGTCATCCACTATGTCTTGAGTCATAACCAGTCATCTTGATTATGTGCTGCCACTGGACTGTGATGACTCTGGTTGAGAGAGTGAGGCTGATGACTATCTGCAACTCTGCCTCACTTAAATCCAATATATGCATGAATCAAAAGATATCACCAATACCACTTTACCATTTTACCTTTCTCAAAGTCCTGCAGCAACAGGCAAGTGATGAAGCAGTAGGTGCAGATATACTGCGAGCTGTAGTCACAGTCCTACCACACAGGCAGACCAGACCATAGGGTTGTTTCTCACTGGAAATAGCAGTAGGGTTCTGCAGCCCCCTCGGTGTCTAAGCAGCCTTTTAAGGATCACACTGCTTACTTCCCAGTATGAGGAAAGGGCTAGAAAAAGGACCCCAAAAATGTCTGCTTACCTAGCCCTGGTCTGATTACCATAGCAGGTGGAAAATCCCAATCTGTGGTTGAAACACAAAAAATGTACAAAAAAATGTCTTTAAAGATGGTTCCATTCACCAATGGCACATGAAATGTGTACACAGTTATAGATGACAGAAAATCCAGTAGACCTGAAAGACAGATACCTTTTGTTGCAAGAGAACTCAGTTGGTTTCACACCTAAATAGCAGCCCTGAATGCAATAAGCCAGACAAATGAAAGTCAGCTTACTAAAGTTAGGGCTAGATACGTTTGTATGTTTGTTTTCTGGAGTGACCACAGTGAAGGTGAGCACCATGAAGCTGGCATAGGTTTTGAAATCAAAATTAATCTAAAGGAGTGAATGACAGGCTCATGACAACGCAATTGCCACTTGCAGGAAAATGTCATGCCACCAACTTCATTGCCTATGCTCCCACCATGAGGTCAAAGAAAAATTTTATGAAGACCTGAAGACCCTTATCATTTATGTGCCAAAAAAGGACAAGCTTATAATTCTGGGTGACTTTAATGCTAGTGTAGGTTGAGATTACCAGAGTTTACTGGGAGAACTAGGGAGGAATGGAGTTGGAAACAACAATAATGGTCACTTACTACTGAAAACTTGCGCATCTCATGACCTTCTTATCCCCAACACTGTCTTCCATTTACCTAAACAAAATAGAACTTCATGGATATACCTTCACAGTGAACATTGGCATTTCATAAGCTATGTGATTGTAAGAAGAGACTGAAAGGATGTGAAAGCAATGAAGATGATGTGTAGTGTAGAGTGCTGGACTGATCATAGACTTGTCCTCTCCAAGTTAAATATTCACATTCAGCAAAAGTGGCATCCCCAAGGCAAAATGATTACCAGAAGAGTTAATGTCAGCAAATTAGAACTCTCCTCTGAATCGGAACAGTTTGTTGCTAACTTGGAGGGAAAGTTGAGCTAATAAAGAGTTGGCAACATTGGAGAAGAAAAGAAGTGGGCAATTTTCAGAGATTTGGTGAGTATTTGGTGAACTATATTGGTTCATTTGGGCCAGAACCCTCATAAACATCAAGCCTGGTTTGATGAAAATGATGGGGATATTCAGAAGCTGCTAAATGAAAAATGTAAACTCCATAGGGTTTCCCAGCAGGATAGTTTGTGTAGGAAGCCAGCATTTCATGCCATCATAAGTAAAGTACAAGTAAAGCTTAGAGAAATGCAGGATTCTTGACTCAGCAAGAAAGCAGATGAAATTAAGTTTTATTATGATAGTAGCAATCCACAGGACCTTTATAATGCCCTGAAGGCAATTTATGGGCCAAAGAACTATGGTGTATCACAGCTAGCCAGTGTTGACAGAGACACGTTGATTAGTGATAAGGATATAATCCTAGAGAGGTGGACTGAACACTTCCATAATGTTCTCTATAGACCATCATCAATCAAGGCTGAGGCCACTGACTTTTCAGGTTGAAGTCAATCCCTCTGTGGCTGAAATTCCAATGGAAGAAGAGGTTTTGAATTCCATTAGGTTCCTTCCATGTGGAAAAGCACCTGATGCTGATTCTATGCCAGCTGAGATTTACAAGGTAGGGGGTCCATTACTCATACAAAAGTTGATTAAAATTTTCTAGGTTATATGGAAAGAGGAGGTTATGCCACAGGAGTTCCAGGATTTCTCCATTGTCCATCTCTATAAAGGTAAAGGAAATAGATTGTCCCGTGACAATCACAAGGGGTGGGGAGGGATGTCTTTCCCTTAGTCATTGCTAGCAGGATTATCTTCAGAGTCTTCCTTAATAGGCTGATCCTTCACCTGGAAGATGATCATCTACTTGAGAGCCAGTGTGGCTTCAGAAAGGGCTGAGCAACTGTCAATATGGTGTTTGATACCCTACAGCTCCAGAAGAAATGGCAGGAGCAGAACAGAGGACTATACACAATGTTTGTACATCTAACCAAGGCCTTTGATACTGTTAGTTGTGAGAGCTTATGGAAAATTATGTCAAAATTTGCCCAGAGAAGTTCATCAGCATTGTATGTCAATTTCACGATGGTATGCTGAAGGATTTATGGAATATAATAACTTTCCTGTATATTTATAGGCCTATGTGACTCTACATATTCCCCTTTTCTCTTGGGAACAGGGGCCATATTCCAGCAGCTAAAGGTACACAGGTGTTTTGCCTCATCAATCATGGATATCTTGTTCCTTTGAACTCTGGTACAGTTCACAGCTGTGACAAATCCCATGCTGAGTCACATAGAGCCCTGCTGCAGAGCTAATCAGGTACTGAGGCACATAGGCTCTCAAACTCCTTGGCACTGAGCCAATCAGGTGCTGAGTCTTTGTTTGAAAACCATATATGTTCTGGAAGATTGATATTGCCTTGTTGGCTTGCTCACAAGGATACTCTGAGATCTTTTTGATTTCTCAGATTGGGGATGCTGGGTAGCCATTATCAAGGGGCCCCTCTGGCTGTACAGATGTTTGTGCTCCCTTGTCTGGCGATGTGTGCAAATATTTCTGTTACTCTGTTGAGCTTTATTTTTCTGTATTTCTATAATGATGTTGTGTTTTGTCCTACTTGGGAGAATAAATGTTGTGCTGTTCAAGTTCTGAGAGAAGAGTGCTTATTATACTATACGATTCAATCCTTAAAATACATATGTTTATTCATAGCAGTTGCTCATATTACATTAGTGATACACATGCTTGCCTGGGTTCTGGATAATGGATAATACTCTCATGCTTTCCCAGTCACAAGTGGAGTGAAACAAGGCTGTGTACATCCCATGCTTTTTAGTATGATGTTTTTAACCATGCTGTCGAATGCTTTCAATGAAGATGAACACAGTACCAAGGTCAGCTACCTGAGGGCAAATTGTTTTTTATTATTATATAATTTATTTATTTTCAATTTTCAACATTTATTTCCACAAGATTTTGAATTTCAAATTTTCTCCCCATGTCTTTCCTCTCCATAACCCAGGACACCATGCATCCTGAGCATTCCTTCCCCCAATCTGCCCACCCTTCTATCACCCCCCTTATCCCATCTCTCTCCCCTTTATTTTTCTGTAGGGCAAGATAGATTTCTGTACCTCATTGCCTGTACATCTTATTTTCCAGTTGTATGCAAAAACATTGATTTTTAAAGCTTTGAGTTAACATTCTCTTTCTTCCTCCCTCCCTGACCACCCTCATTGAGAAAGCAAGCAATTCAATATAGGTCTTACATGTGTAGCCATGCAAAAGTCTTCCTTAACAGTAATGTTGCAAAAGATTAACAACATTTCCCTCTATCCTGTACTGCCCTCCACTTATTTCATTCTCTACTTGGATGAGTATTCCCACAAAAGTATTTGCTTCTGCCCTCCCTTCTATTTTCCCCCCTCTCTCATCCCCTTCCCCTCTGCATTTATTCAAAGTAAGACAGATTTCCATAACCAATTGAGTGTGTGTTATTGCCTCCTTAAGACAAATTTCATGAGAGTAAGACTCTTGCTTATTGCTTCTCACCTCCCCTCCTCTTCCCCTCTATTGCAAAAACTTTGTCTTACCCCTTTTATGTGAGATGATTTACTACATTCTACTTCTTCCTTTCTCTTTCTCCCAGTACATTCCTGTCAACATTTAATTTTTTTTTTAGGTATCCTTTCTTCATATTCAGCTCACCCTGTGCACTCAGTCCCCTCTAACTATCCTAATTCTGAGAAAGGTCTCATGAATTACAAATATTTTCTTTCCATGTAGGAATATAAACAGTTCAACTTCAATGAGTGCCTTATGACTTCTCTCTCCTGCAAACCTTTTCATATTTCTCTTGCTTCTTGTATTTCAAAGTCAATTTTTCTATTCAGCTCTGTTCTTTTCAACAAGCAAATCTTGAAGTCCTCTATTTCACTGAAATTCCATTTTTCCCCTGAAGGAATATACTCAGTTTTGTTGGTTAGTTGATTCTTGGTGTTAATCTTACCACCTTTGAATTCTGAAATATCATATTCCAATCTCTCTGATCCCTGAGTGTAGCAGCTGCTAAATCTTGTGTTATTCTGTTTGTGTTTCCACAATACTCGAACTGTTCTGGCTGATTATAATATTTTCTCTTTGACCTGGGAATTCTGGAATTTGGCTACAATATTCCTTAGCATCTCTTTCAGGAGGTGATCAGTGGATTCTTTCTATTTATATTTTATCCTCTGGTTCTAGAATATCAGGACACTTTTCCTTGATAATGTCTTGAAAAATGATGTCTAAGATCTTTTCTTGATAATGGTTTCCATGTAGACAAATAATTTTTAAATTACCTCTCCTGACCTATTTTCCAGGTCAAAAGTATTTCCAATGAGATATTCCACATTGTCTTCTATTTTTTTTCATTGTTTTTGTTTTGTTTTTGTAATTTCTTGATTTCTCATAAAGTCATGAGCTATTTGCTCTATTCTAATTTTTAAGAAATTATTTTCTTCAGTGAACTTTTGGACCTCCTTTTCCATTTGGTCAATTCTCTTTTTTAAGGCATTCTTCTCCTCATTTGATTTTTGGACCTCTTTTGCCATTTGGGTTAGTCTATCTTTTAAGGTATTATTTTCTTCAGCATTTTTTGGTCTCCTTTAGCAAACTATTAACTCATTTCTTTCATGATTTTCTTGCATCACTGTCATTTCTCTTCACAACTTTTCCTTTACTTCTCTTATTTAATTTTCAAAATCCTTTTTTGAGCTCTTCCATAACCTCATACCATTGCATATTTTTCTTGGGGGCTTTGGATATAGGAGCCTTGACATTGCTGGCTTCTTTTTATTGTAGGCTTTGATCTTCCTCATCACTATGAATGTAAGAAAATACCTTTTGACCAAGAAAGCAACCTTCTATAGTCACTTTCTACCTGTTTGTTCAACTTCCCAGCCAATTATTTGACTTTTGAGCTCTTTGTTAAGTGAAGGGTGTACTGGCTCAAGTTTCAGGGGTTTTGTGCAGCTGTTTTCTGAGATATTTCTAGTGATCTATAAATTCTCTTAACCTCCAAAGTGGTATCATCAAAGGAGAGGTGATTACTCCTCTTCTGGCCTGTGCTCTGGTCCATGTGCAAACACAAGAACTCTTTTCCTTTCCGGAACTGTGAGGAGGATTCCCTCTCTGCAACTCTCACCAGTTTCATCACAACAATGCCCCTTCTCACCCCAGGACCACCACCCATCTGTCACTCAGATTGGCCACTCAATTCCCCCACCATCTGAGCTTCAAGGGCTCCAGAAGCAGCCACTGCCACCCTGGGCATGGGACTGGGGCTGAGGCTGGGACCTGACCATGCTCCTCTCTCATCCAGGTGAAAGAGCTTTCACATTGACTTTTGAAGCTGTGTTTGGCATTTGCGGGTTGAGACGTTGGGAAACCACTGCAGTTACCAATGATTCAGTGCCCTGAGGTCTGCTCCAGTCCCTTCTATGCAGGCATGGCCTACATTGGTCCATGCTACACCCCAAACGTGATGCAATAGACCCTTTCTATTGGCCTTAAAGATCATCTTGGGTTGGAAATCTCTTTCTCTCTGTCATTTTGTTCCTCCTGCTACTCTAGAATTTGTTTAGAGTCACTTTTGCAGGTGTTTATTTTGAAGGGTTTTAAGGGAAGCACTCAAGCAGGTCCCTGCTTATACTCTGTCCTCTTAGCACTGCCCCCACTGAAGGCAAATTCTTCAGCCTGAAAAGGCTACAAGCCAAGACGAAAGTGGAAGGAGTATTGGTGCATGATTTTCTGTTTACAGGTGATTGTGCACTCAAATCAGCCCCTGAAGCTGAAATGCCACAAATTATGGTCCAATTTTCTGCTGCTTGTGCTAATTTCGACCTAACAATGAACACAAAGGAAACACAAGTGTTCTATCAGTCACCACCACACCATCCAAACATGGAACCATCAGTTACATCAAATGGAGCAGTTTTGAATATTATGGATTACTTCACTGACCTTCTTGGTGTACTTTCCAGTGATGTACACATTGATAATGAGGTTGACACATATATTATCAGAGCTAGTTCAGTGTTTAGGATGCTCCAAAGGAAAGTATGGGAGGAAGAGGTATTAGACTGACTACAAAATTGAAAGTCTACAGAGCCATTGTGCTGACCTCATTATTGTATGCCTGTGAAACCTGGACAGTCTATCAGGATCATGCCAAGAAACTGAATTGCTTCCATTTGACTTTTTTTAGGAAGATTTTCAAGATCAAATGGCAGAAAAAAAGATACCAGATACTGATGTCTTTACTCAAAACAAACTGACATGCATTCAAACTCTGCTCCATAGAGCAAAATTCTGATAAATTGGCCATGTTGTTTGAATTCCAAATGTACGCTTGCCAAAAAGACTATTTTATAGAGAATTCACATAGGAAAAATGTTTGTATGGTGGGCATAAGAAGCAATACAAGGACATTGTCAGGTTCTCTCAATAACTTTGGAATTGACTGCATGACATGTAGACACTGGCACAGGACCATTCAGTAAGCCATGCCCACATCAGAGAAGGTGCTGAGTTCTATGTACAAAGTGGAATTGAGATAACTCAAAGGAAATGCAGGATGCACAAATTTGGAGTCTCCACCCCAAATTTTCACGTGGACTATTTGTGCCTGACCTGTGGTAAAGCGTACTGAATTTGTTTGATCAGTCACAGTAGCACACATTGAAACTTGACTCTAGCTTAATGATGTCCTAGTGGTCCTCTTTGAGAACATAGAACAAGAACCAACCAACCAACCAACCTTGACTCTGACGTTTTGGTGACATTTTGATCTTCTTCAAGCACAACAGAAAACAGCAAACCAATCTTCTTTTCAGACCTAATATACTGGCACATAGAACAATAGTAAAAAAAGGAACAATTCAGAGGTAAGGCAATGAATACAGACTTACAAAGAGTTCTAAAGAATATTTTTGAATATCTAATATGTTTTTAGGACAGTAATGGACAGTTTTGAATATTCAAAGTAAATGATATTTCAAAGTCCTGTCCCAGAATCTTGGTTTGATCTAAACAACTACATTTTAATTTTAACTTTTTTTTTTTACCATACTACTTTCACTCATAAATTTTATGGACCCTGTTGGAGGCCTTTCTATATCATTTAGATGAAAATGGTACTCACCTTAATGTTAGGGGGTAGGAATGCCTCTTTAGCAAACCCTACCTAATTTCCGCTTTGAAAGAATGGCACCTGAACTACGAAAATCTCCTATAAGAATAGGGCCCTGAAAGCAAGACGGGACTCACTGAAGAGGAAGTACTTTATCATTCAATGTGCTTTGTTGAGTCCTTTATATATTTTAATTATTTATTATGGGATAGAATGAAACTTATTCTATAAATAAAAGTTAATGCCGCCTTGAATGCTTCCTTAGGAGACTGTTAATCTTTTACCAACTTTTCCTAACAGAAACTTTGGGTAAAACAAAGTAAATCAAAGGTATTTAGTGTGGGAGGAGGCAGAGGCTGTCCCTAAGATTGAACTCAGTTGTATAAGTCCAGAGATAATTGAGTCACAGACCTCACTAATGAACATGGCCACTTATCATCATTCACGTTAATTATGTTCTATAAAGTTGCTGTGAACACAGAATTATGCAACACTGCACCACAACTAGGCTGGGAAATGAAAGGTTAAGTTCACATGTGTTTCTGGTTACAACATTTACATTAGCACTTCTCTGAGCAGCCTCACCTACCGATCAACACATTTCCTCTCTTATTGCAACAAAAAGCACAAAAGTGAGAGAGAGAAAAAAATGACATGGCACTAAATAGATGATGAAAAGGAAAATTGTTTACAATATGAAAGCTGAAATAAGAAGACAGAGCATGATTTTCTTTCACCTCAACTTGTGGGTTGGGAAACTCACATTTTTCACCGCTCTATATGTGTTCTTAAAGAACCAAAAGGTGCTTTCACTGTTTAAAATACCTCATGTATAGTACTCAAGTGCTCTCTAGTATTCTGAAGCACAAGAAGACTGTGATGACCCTTATGGAGAAATTGTGTTTCTTAAATCAGCCTTATCCAGGCGTGAATGTTAGGGATATTGGCTGTGAGTACAAGGAGCATAGACTTTTTTTTTATAAATTGTATCAGTTTCTTATTTAGAATATTGTAAAATTTCCAATTTTTAATGTCATTTTAGAACTTCTCTCCCTTTTATATTCAATATCCCAAAGCTATACAATTTTATAAATTTGTACCATTATTAAGTGAAAAATTCCAACTAGTAGAAATAACAGCTACTGCAATTATATGCATATCTTTCCTTGTTAATCTGGGAAAACTTTGAGGATAAAGGTGGAAACTGCTACTTCAAGTTAACTGCATTCTGGTTTATACAATTCCTTAGAACCACATGAACTGTAAGAAGCTAATGTCAAAGAGTAACCTTTTTTTTACTTTTATCGTTGTCTTATAATGCACACATATACATTTTTATGTATGTAAACTATGCAACAACACACCTTTCATCTCAATGAACTCTATTAAAATTGTGGAACTCAAATTGTTATCTAGTTTCTTTTTCCATATTAACATACTTCTAACTTAGCAATACATCTTCTTAACTGAGATAAGTTATTCATCATCATCATCATTATCATCATCATCATCATCATCATCATCATCATCATTTTGCCTCCCAAAAATGATGATTAATAGTATTTTTTTTTCCTCCAGAAGTAGTGCAGGGTTTGTGGCAAGGTATGCATAATATATATATTATATATTATATATATTATATATATATATATTACATATTATATATATTAATATATTATAAACATAACCACAAAATACATTGTTGAGGTATAGAATATTTCCCATCCAACATAATATCTGTCACCAAGCTTTATTCATGGTGACAAGGCAGTTGGAAAACATAGATGGTCACCAATGACTACTTCATTTATACAGAGATTAAACCCACTTTATAACCATAATAGCAGCACACTCTAAGTAAATGAACTGAATATCAATTTACTTTGTTACCACAGTACATAATAGAAAGAATCTTGGAACTGAGGTCATAGGATCTAGGTTCAAATGTAGATTCTGTTCCTTTTTACTGTGTAACTTTAGGCCATTACCTTAACATCTCTAAAATCTCATTTTTTTAATCATTTGAAAAGCAAGAAATCCTCAAAGATCATAACTGAATTTGTTCTTTGATGATCCTTTGACTAGTGACAGCACTTTGTGCATACTATCACCCTAGTAATTTGCATTGATTCTTTGATTTTTTTTTCCCCCAGATAATTTTGAACTATACTAATGTTCCCAAACTTATTTCATGTAAGATAAATTCATGGATGATGGATGGTCAACTCTGAAGAATGCCATTCTTTAGAATTTGGGGAAGAAAAGATAACAAGATTTTAAATAATAGAAAGGGTTTCATTGGCACGAAAGAAAGATAACTCATAAGAAAGCAATATTTATTTATTTAACTGATTTTCCAGTAACAACACTTCATCTTGCCATTAAAATATTCACCTATCAGTACTTAGAAAAGCATTGCATACCTGAATTATTGACAATAAATAGCATTTTCTAGTAATAGCGCTAATTAAATCTTGAGTTTGTTAAACTATCTCATAACTAAAGCAAAGCTGACAGTGTGAGTGAAAGTCATTGATTTTTCCCCATCTTTTCCAGGACAGTTGGGCTCTCTTTACACAACTCAAGACTATTCCTTTTCTTGACAATTATTCAATATAATTCAGAGATTAGACAGTCAATATAAATGATTTAATTCTTGAGACCTTTCTTTAACCTTAATTTATTTAGATGGATTTCTATATAAACTCAATTTTAACAAAAATTCCTTAATAACTTTATTGGGTAGTATGGAAATTTGGAATTTGCAAAGTGGTGACTTAGGCATTTGAAAGAATTAATGCTATATTATAAACATAACCACAAAATACATTGTTGAGGTATAGAATATTTCCCATCCAACAGCTATATTTGTTTCCTCAACCTTAAATATATCCAAGACAATACTTATTTATTAATTCCAATAATGATGAACTATTTCATTACTAGTTTTCTATCTTGTTAAATAATCTTAATTAATTTTGTTTTTGAATCAATTCAGTCATGCCTGTCTCCCAGTGGCTCCATTTGGGGTTTTTTTTAGCAAAAATAGTGGAGAAATTTGCCGTTTCTTTCTCTAGCTCATTTTACAGATGAGGAGCTTATTTAAACAGGGTTAAGTGACTTAGTAGGGTCATACATCTATTAAGTGTCTTAGGTTGAACTTGCGTCCTCCTGATTCCAAGACTGGCTTTCTGCCCATTTTGCTACCTAGCTGCCTACTCTATTTATTTAAGGGTAAAAAGAATGTTCTGATATATGTCAGAGGGAAATATTTTCATAATGTAAATAAGAAACTTTTACAATTATGTTCATTAATGGTTATTTTCATTTCAATCATATTGTATGAAGTTTTGTTTTTTCTTGTAGATTGGTCTTCACTACTAGGATGTTATGTGATAAAAATGAGGCCTTTCTTAAATTTTTTAAAAATTTATTTTAGTTTTCAACATTCGTTTCCAAAAGATTTAAAGTTACAAATTTTCTGCTCAATTTTCCCTACCCCCCCATCAAAAGAGAGCAAGTCTACTGAATGCCCCTTCCACCAATCTACTTTCTCTTATATCCTCCCTCACATTCCCTCTAACCTTGTAGTAGTGCAAGATGGGTTTCTATACCCCAGTGACTATATATCTTATTTCCCCGTTGCATATTAAAAAAAATACCATGTATTTTTAAAGCTTTGATTGACTGATTCTTTCTCTTCTTCCCTCCTCATCCATCACCACTGGGAAGATAAGCAATTCCATATAGGCTGTACATGTGTAGTTATACAAAATGTTCCCATAGTAGCTATATTTTGAAAGACTAACTATATTTCCCTCCATCCTATCTCACCTCCCCACTTATTCTATTTTCTACTTTGACCCCCTCCTTTTTCAAAAGTATGTGATCCTAACTATGCTCTGCCCTAATCTGCCCTACATTCTATTTTCCTCCTGCTTATTCCCTTCCCCCCTACTTTCTTGTAGGGCATGAGTCCCAAATGAGTGTGTATTTTATTCTCTCCTTAAGCCAAATTCAATGAGAGTAGGGTTGAACCATTCCTTTTAACCTTCCTGCTCTTCCCCTCCCTTGTAACAGTTTTCTCCTGTGTATTTTATATGAGATAATTTGCCATGATCTATCTCTCCTTTTCTCCTTGTCTCATTATATTCCTCTCTTACCTCTTAATTTTATTTTTTAGATATTATCCCTTCCTATTCAACTGATCCTTTGACCTCTGTCTATGTATACATGTACACACATATACATACACTCACATATGTATTTATACAGACATATACCTCCCTATAGATTATGTGTGTGTGTGTGTGTGTGTGTGTGTGTACACTTCAACTATCCTCATACAGAAAAAAGTATCATGAGTTAAAATTATCGTTTTTCCATGTAAGAACGTAAGTAGTTCAACTCTGATATGTTCTTTATGATTTCTATTTCCTGTTTACTTTCTCATGCTTCTATTGCTTCTTGTATTTGAAAGTTAAATTTTCTGTTCAGCTCTATTTTATTTTCAATCAAGAAAATCTGAAAGTCCTGGAATTCATTGAAAAATCAAATTTTTCCCAGAAGCATTATACTCATTTTTGCTGGATAGGTGATTCTTGGTTAGAACCCAAGTTCCTTTGACCTCCAGAATATCATATTCCAAGCCCAGAGATCCCTTAGTGCAGAAGCTTCCAAATTTAGTGTTTCCACAACATTTGATTTGTTTCTTCCTGGGAGCTTGTAATATTTTCTCCTTGATTTGTTAACCCTGGAATTTGGCAGAGATATTCCCAGGAGTTTCCTTTTGGGATCTTTTTCAAGAGTTGATCAGTGAATTCTTTCAATTTCTATTTTGCCCTCCCATTCTAGAATATCAAGGCAATTTCCCTTAAGAATTTTTAGGGGGGCGGAGCCAAGAGGGGGGCGGAGCCAAGATGGCGGCGTAGAAGCAGCAACATATCGCAGCTCTCACATAGCCACCCCAAAATACCCATAAAATAGGACTCTAAACCAACCCTGGAACTCCAAAACGCACACAAAGATACTTCC
>JAQQSU010002280.1:0-14721 GCA_028627135.1 Pseudochirops cupreus | reverse complement strand
CATTCATTTCCATGAGATTTTGAGTTGCAAATATTCTCCCCATCTTTCCCCTACCCCCCCAAAACAGCCATCCCCTTGTATGACCCCTCCCCCAATCTGATCTCTCCTATGTCCTCCCCCATCACTCCTCTAACTTTCTGATAGGGCAGGATGGATCTCCCTTCCACAGGGCCTGTGAATCTTAAGTTCCAGTTGGATGTAGTTAATAATAATAGTAATAATAATTGTATATATATGTATATATATACACATATATTTTTAACATTTGATTATAGGGCTTTAAATTCTAGATCTTTCTCTTCTTCCCTCATCAGCCACCCCCACTGGAAGAACAGTTCAGCCATCAAATACAGGCTGTACATGTGTAATTACGCAGAACCTCTCCACAGTGGGCATATTGTGAGAGACTGACTATGTGTCCCTCCTTCCTATCCGCGCCCCACCCCCCGTTCCACTCTCTGCCCTGTCCCTGTCCCTCTACAGAAGAGTGCACTTCCATCAGCCCTCCCCCCCACCCTGCCCTCCCCCCACCCCCCCACTCTCCCGTGTGGCAAGATGCCCAGTTCAGAGTTTATGTCATTCCTTCCCTAAGCCAAGCTCAGTGACAGTAAGGTTGACTCTTTCCCTTTTGCCTTCCTGTTCTCCCCCTCCATTGTAACGATGATCCTTTGTCTCCTCCACATTACATGCGATCTTGACGTAGATTTCACTGATATCTCTTGTTTCACTTTGCCAACACTCCCCCTATATTGCTCTCTCACCCTCTCCCCGAGAACCATTCCTCATGAGAAGTATTCATTCTTACAAGTAAGGAAAAGTTCAGGAGAAGTGACCAGCGTATCAGAAGCGTCTGACGTCGCGTGTGTTCCCCGCCCTTGGTCCCCTCCCTCTGCCAAGAAGGGAGGGAGGAGCATCTCATTTCTTCTTTCGGGCCAACCGAGGTCGTTCTAATTTTTCGGCGTTTAGTTTTGTTTGTTTTGTTGTAGTCGTCTTTCCATTTCAATTCCACATCTTCCCATTGATTGCTGTAGTCGCGTAAGACTGTTTTCCTGGTTTTGATTACTCGACTCGGCATCAGTTCGTATGTCTTCCTTTCCCCGAGCTTTTCTGGATTCATCAGTCATGGGGATTGTCCAAAGGAGGACTTGTCACCTTTTCCCCAAAATGTTCTCTTCTGCACTTCCCTATTCCCAGAGAGGACGTGATTGTCCTCTTTGTACTGCAGGTTTCCAGTCCCTGTGTCATCCTTGCTTCCTCACTCTGAGCCCACATACCCGGTCTGTGGCCAAATCTTGTTTATTCTAGATTCTCAACACCACTTGTGTGTGTGCGTGTGTGTGTGTGTCCCCTTCACTCACACAGCTACCACTCTCGTTCAGGCCCTCTGCCTTCTAGGATCTGGCTCCCTGCCTCTCAGGGCTCTCTCCACTCCAGGCTAGAAGCTGCTAGATTGCTTTGGTCTGACCATGTCATTCCATGGTCTCTTGGCCATGCCAATGAACTCTGCTCTCTCCCTATTCTTTCCAGTCTTGGTAGTCCTTTCTAGTCTAGTCATTTACTCCCTTCAGGAGTTTTGAAATCCAGCTACAGCGGCCTCCTTCAATGCTCTTTGCAGATAACGATCCACATGATGTGGATCTTTTACACTGACTGTGTGATTATGCAATGTTGCATACACGTAAAGATACATAAAATCAGAGAGTTGGTTGGCAGAAGCCCCTGGTTCACTATGACTGGTTCTATGGTATTTTCATGTCTGCTAATGTCCCCATTTAGACTTAGTCCTTTGAAGGCATAGGTCATAAGGCCATATCCTCTGTATCAAGGGTTCTTAACCTGGGGGCCATGAACTTAAAATATATGTTATTAAGCATTTTATTGTTGTTAAATTGATATTAATACCAATTAATTATTTAATTTAGTTCATTATTATTAAATATATTTAGTTACCATATTTAAAAAATAATTGCATTCCTTTTATAATCCTATGTATTTTATTTAATAAATTTTAAAATGATTCTGAGAAGGTCAATGGGCTCATAAACCAGACTGTCTGCCAAAGTAAAGGGATACAGGTAGGAGGTTAAGGTTAAGGTTAAGAACTCCTGCAATATAGAAGGAGGCAGTGTAGGGTAGTGGATGGAGAGCCAGCCTCAGAGTTAGGAGAGTCTGGGTTCAAGTCCTGCTTCTGATCCTCCTGGGCTGCATGAGCCAGATGGGTCTTTTTAGCCTCTCAGTCCCCAGAATACTCTCTAATCTTGAAGTCTGGGTGTTGCTGAGCAGTTGGCAAAAGGATTTTCCCTACTGGAAGTTCCCCATACCAATGAAATCACAAGTTGGGGGGGGTGAGGATATAGTGGAGACTGAGAAATAGCCATGGCTTGGCGTGGGGGGCCATTTCTGTGAGCACTGAAATGACCCCTCGTGAGCCCTGGTGGTTTAACAAAGTGCACTTTGCCCTTTCTGCCCCATTTTTCCATTCAGCCATGGTCCGGCAGAAGTCCTATATGGGTAGAGGCTCACTGGCTCATTTTACAGAGATGTTTGTTCCCCTCTACCAGCTCTTGGCATATTCTTTTCTCTATCACTCATCACTCTATCACTCTCTTAAAGAAAGGCCTTGTCAGAAAGGCCTCCGTGATTACCTGCAAAGGGAAGGCCTTGACTTACACCAGGTCACAGTATCATTGCCTCTTAGCAGAACCTGCCTTTGGGATGACCCTTTCTGTACGTAGGATGGGATGAAGCTCTCCCAAGCACCCTTGGTGTGCTCCCTGTGCCAGGACTCTTCTCTGCCCCCTTGGCCTTCCTTCACTGGTGGGATCCCCCAACTCAGAAGTTTGCTATCTTAAGGCCACTAAGCTACTTGATAAAATTCCATAGTCCTGGTCCTGCTGTGGGTGCGAAGGGAAGTCATCGTGTTGGGCCCTGACAGGACGTAAACATCAAATTAGCGGAAGCCAGCCTTCTCTGGATCATCGGATCGGCTTGACTTTTCTACTTAGGTGATGATTGCCCAGAGAAATGTGCCTACAGAAATCCAGCAGGAGGAAGGGAACCCGCAGCAGAATAACCTGGGGTTTTCATTAGCAACCTTATCTATTGCGCTTTGATTGTCTGGATGAAATTTAAATGTCAACACGTTATGTGCAGATGTTTTCATTTGTTACGTTTCTCCTGTTCCTAGAAGTCTGAGTCACTCCTTTCCATTTTTGACAGGCCCTGTGACTTCAGTGGAGAGAGATTCTGGGGAAAAAGAACCTTTCTCTGTAACTGGTGGTCTTTGAGTGTGGAGAGTTAAGTGACTTGTTTAGAGTCACATGGTCAGTGCCTGTCAGAGATGGGATTTTAGCCCAGAAGTTCTGACACAGAGAGCCTCTTTCTGCCAGACCTGGGGTTCTCCAGTTTGTTGGTCTCAGGACCCCAAAGAGCTTTTGTTTATGTGGGTTAGATCTATCAACAATGATCATATTAGAAAAGAAAATGGATGCATTTTAAAAATATGTATTTATTCATTTTTAAAAGGACAATAATAAACTCATAGCAGCATAAAATGTGTTTATGAAAAATAACTATATTTTCCAAAACAAAACATTTAGTAGCATTATTTTACATATTTTTGCAAATCTCTTTAGTGTGTGGCTTAACAGAAGGCAGCTGGATTCTCACATCTGCTTCTGCATTTTGTCTGTTGAGATTTACTGTTTTGGTTGTAGTATATGAAGACAGTCGGGCCTCACACAGATACGTGGTTGGAAAAGGGAGGGATAGCTAAATAACTTCGTATCGTTATGAAAAGTGAACCCCCTGCAAAAGGCTCAGGGACCATCAGGGGCTCTCAGGCCCTGCTTTCAGAACCGCTACGCTCTGTACACCCTGTTGTCTCTCAGTTGGTCTTGGGGCATTTTCAACTACCACCCATAGCTGACTGGTTCAGGGCCGTCTTTCTCCATAGCTTGGTCACTAGCTGTTTACCTTTGGTTTTTGACGTTCCAAACAAACATTCATCCATGTTCTGTTGTTTTCAGGGTAGAGAGATCGACAGACCAAGTCATCAAACCAGTCAATGTGGCAGCATTATCAAAGTGGGTTGGAAAGATACCCCCTGATGTCTTACAGGACATGGCAGTGATTGCTCCCATGCTGGCCAAGCTCGGGTACGACCCACATGCCAACCCACCTAGTTACGGAAAGCCTGACCCCAAAATTCTTGAAAACACAAGAAGGGTAAGTGAGACTTGAAGAGTTTTCTGAGAAGTTCTGTCTGATGTGGCCATTGGAATTTCTCCCTGTTGTGTTTTATAAAACCATAAGCTTATCTTAACCAGAAGATTACATTTGTAGAGGGACATCTTACAGGAGAGCTCTCATTTCAGTTGGAGGCCAATTCTTCTGGGTTTCTGAACCCTTAAGAGCTTTCCCAAAAGCCTGCCTTCCATCACTCCGTGGCTGCATCTTGTCAGACATCTGGAGAGGCTGTATGGCCCAAAGAAGTTTGGTAAAGAAAAAACCTGCAGTGACCTTTGCCCAACTCCCAGCCAGGGGCTCCCTCTGAAGGCAATGCAGTTAGTGTCATGTCTGATGCATCTTCAGTCTGCATAAACACCTGGGCTGTGAGTGAGGGCAGTGCCCAGCAGCCCCTCTTCCACTGCCCAGCTTATTGTTCATCTGCTCAGCTGAAACAAGATACTCGAGCAGGCAAAGAATCAACACCCCACGAGAGAGGGGTGCCAGTAAACCGAAATCCCACTCCCCCTTCTTTTACTGATTCATATTCATGTCCTTCCAAAAAAGTACTATCATCTTTTCTCTAGGGAGTGAGGTGGTGCAGCAGTTAGAGTACTGGACCTGGAGCTGAGAAAACTTAAGTCCAAATGCAGCCTTAGACACTTACTAGCTGTGTGACCTTGGGAAAGTCACTGAACTTCTCTTTGCCTCAGTTTCCTCATCTATAAAAAGGGGGATAATAATAGCACCTACCTCCCCAAGGGTGGTAGAAATGATATTCACCAAGGTACTTAGCGCAGTGCCTGGCACACAGGAGATCCTGTGAGTGTCAGCTACCATTGTCTGCTTTTGGAAGGACACGTAGTCCAGGGGCAGAGCAGTGAGTGTGCTTTAGCTGGACCCCCCAGAGGTTGCTTTTAGCTCAGATCCATTTTTCATGTAATGGAATTTCAAATGAAAAAACAAAGCTAAATTAACCACGTCAATCTAGTCTAGTAAAGTTCTGCTTGAGTAAAACGTTCAGGACCCTTGGTTTTGACGTTGTGTTCCTCTGTATGCATATGAGCATATCGCCTTTCCTGGACATTCTCATTTCTCTTTGCTTCCCTTCCTTTTGATTGCTTCATTTTAACCCAAAAATACATTTCCATTCTGAGAGATTAATTCTCGTGCTTGGCAGTGACGTCTTTTTCAGACTTGTCGCTCTGATTTTACTTTCTCGTTATGACCTCAGGACTGAGGGGGGCATTCCGATTCCTGTTTTCACAGCATCTCTTTTGTCACAAAGGAAGATCTTCTGTTCACCTTCTTCCATGTACCTGAATCAGCCTTTGTCTGCCAATCTCTGGAGATGGAGGTGGCTCAAGCCCATGGGAGAGGGTGAAGGAGTGGCAAGTGGAAGGGCTTTCTTTAATATGTCAAAGACACAATATGCTAATTTATTGCAACTGTCTAGTCCCCGAGCCTTGTGAATGTGAGGAAAATTGGTAATTTGTAGTTTTCTCCTTTGCACAATAACCAAGTTAGCATTTTATAAAACTAGATTCGTGTGCAAATGGTATTTTGAGGTTCCCCAAGCAGTCGACATTGCATTTTTCCTACATTCCCCTTAAAGCAAGTCCCAGTATTCTTGGCTTCCTTGGGAACAGCCCTGTGGTTTGACTCCATTTGATGGTGGCATTGACTCCTGTCGTGCCTTGTGGCTTTGGAAAGGATTTCAGAAGGTGGAAGCGTGGGGCAGACAAGGAGGTTTTCTCTCTTGGACTGTGGCTGGACGTGACAGAAATATCATAAAATATTCCAGGGAAAGAAACAAGAGGCAATGTGAGAAGTGTCGGTCTGGAGGCCCATGTGTCGGCCAGCTCCTTCTTGTTCTTATCTCTGGGTGGGGCCTTCTTAGCTCTCCTGATTCCGAGTTCCCCCGTATTGAGAAAACTGGGAGGCATGCCTCAGAAATTGCTGCAATGATTCATGTGACCACATGTAAAAGCAAGGGCCCATGGAGTGCTGCCCTCAGAAGGGGCAGGAGGAGAAGTTTTGCTCGTTCCTGGGGTATTGGGGGCAGCAGGCCTTGAGACTGGCTCTTTGCGTGGTGAGCCTGGAAGTGTAGCTGTCTGAGTCAGCGCATTGTTTTTGAAAACCTCAGCTGTCTTGGACCAGAGTTCACCTCATTTGAATATACCACATGCCCATCTTCCCATGGCCTATTGGAATTGAAATCTGTGTTTTTCTCCTGAGGACTCTAGATTCTTACAGTTGTGGTACATTAGAAATAAACAGCCCTTAAACCCAGCAACTGGAAAACATCCCCATGTTCTCCTTATTGCTTAATCATCACACCCTGATACAAGATCGTGAAAGAAGTGGTTACTTCCATTAAACATGACTCATCCCTTTGTTGGATGTACTGAAAATGTGGTGAGTCTTGGGTTAACCCCTCATCTTCTCCAGGTTTTTTGGTTTGCACTTTTGGAGAGCTTTCACATTCACCCCGTCTGAGGAAAAGGTTGAACCCTTCTCTGAATTGTGAAATCTTTCCCAGGTGTGTTAAACAAAGGCAAAGAACAGTTTACCAGGAAGAAACAGTGGTGATTTCAGACAGAGTGTTAGCGCCATCCTAGCTATGCTGATCTGAGGGTTTGACTCTCTCTCTGTCCATGATGTTCTGGCTCCAAAGTATCCCAAATAATGGGTCTGTGTTTTTTTCTCTAACACATTTACGGAGAAGGCATCTTTGGGAAGTGCTAGAGTTGAAAGATTGGCCATTTCTTGACATATCTCACCCTCATCTCTTTGGCATCAGCCCCTTGAATCTTAGGTGACAAATTGTTGACTTTCGTTCATTTGGCAGCTACGTGCTAAGTGCTTGCTGTGTGGATAGCAGCATCCTGGTGCTGTGGGTGTTACAGAGGTAGGAGATGCAGGCTGTTACTTCAGGGAATTCAGTTTAGTTGAGGACATAAAACACACATGAGAAGTTAGCAAACCACACAAGGCAAGCATATAATTGAATTATTGGACCTGATTCTTCTTTTGTAGGATCAGTGAGGTTTAAGCTCAGACACAGTCATGTCAGGTCAGACCCATGATCTACATACAAGCCAAGACTCTCTTGCGAACAGAGGACCCAAGGGAAGTGTTTACTGTAGGGTTAGCCTCTCTAGCAATAACCTTACTTTGTCTTTGGTCTGGGCCCATGAGTGTGAGGGTCTGGGAAGCTGCCAGAGTGGAAACTCGTCCTACCAGTGTAGAACTCATCAAATTAGAGACAAATTATACAGCTGGTTATGTGCTGAACTTGAACCCAGGCCAGCCATACCACTATCCACACTGTCAGTCAGCTGTCTCTTGGAGACCACTAACTGGCTACCCCAAAGTCTTACCGCAGTTTCAGGCTTTGATAGCTCTAGTGGCTCAAACTGCTTCAAGGCTTTTGGGGGCGCCCTATACATCCCAGCTTCTCTCCAGAACCATTGAGGTTTCATCATTCCTAAATCTGGCCAGATGCCAGTTCATAGGATCGTCGAACTTTTGAGAGGATCTTAGAAATCCTCCCATGCAGTCCCCTCATTTTGCAGAGAAGGAAATGGAGGCTTCAAGAGGTTACCGGCTTGGCCAAGACCATGCAGGCAACTTGTAGACCAGCTTCTGTAACGCACTGGGCCTGCCTCTGTGGTAAGGCGCTCACTGTGTGCCAGATGGCTTTCTTTTGTTCGATCCGGTTTCCAAGGGGCCCTTTGTCCTTGTATTTCTGGCTTTGGTGGACAAATGCATGCTCATTTCTGATAGATTTCTATCATTTCCTCCCTCCCCCTAAGTTAAATTCAGCAGACCCACCTACTGTTGCCCCTTGGGTAGGCCCAGAGGTCCCCTCATCCTCCTGATTCAGGCTCTCCTAGAAGCAGGGAGAACCAGTTGCAGCAGCTGTTCATCTCCCCTCCCCCATCATTCTCCTTATAGCCCTTCTAATCTTGGATGCCTTTGGAGGGCAAGGAAGTGGTAGATGTGACTGAGTTCCAGTTCACTCTCTTTTCCTTTGTAATTTCATTTTATTCTATTTTATTGCTTTTTGGAGGGGGGAAGGCAGGGCAATTGGGGTAAAGTGACTTGCTCAAGGTCACGTGGCTAATAAGTGTTAAGTATCTGAGGCTAGATTTGAACTCAAGCCCTCCTGACTCCAGGGCCGGTGCTCTATTCCCTGTGACACCTAGCCGCCCCTTTCCTTTGGAATTTTAAAAGAGGAGAACATCTTAACCGTTCCTGTGAGTTGCTTCTTCCATTCATTCAAACAGCATCCCAGAAACCCTGATATGTGAGCACCAAACACAGCAAGCTAAGTCAGCCCACTGTGGTTCTTCATGCTACTCAAAGAGGCTGCTATAAAGAGAACAACCAGGCTCAGGTTCCTTTACATAATCTTCCTCTGATAGATTCAAAAGAGAACCAAGCATACAACTTTTCCAAGAGCACCTTTATTGTGTAAATAGTGTGACTGCCAAATCCCAGCCAGGACTAGTTTATTTATTACAGGACTCAGGGTGCCATGGAGGCATCAGTGGAGCCTTCAGCAGGGTGTGAAAGGGAGAAGACGATTCATGCGCTTGTTTAGTTTAGAGCCTGGCATGGAGGCTGTGATTTAATCCTAGACAGTCTTTGCTTTCATTTAACCTTAGCAAACACCATTAGTCATTGCTGAGCTTCTCTCTTGCTATAGGTCACTTGGGCTCTGGGGGAAGAAAACTGAAAATTGGCCAGTGATTATAGAATAAAATCCATCACCGTGGTCAAGTCCCTTCATAGTGGGCCAGTGGCACTTTAAGGTCCAACAGGCCAGCTGTTGCTTTACAAATTCAGTAGAAATTAATTTGACTGGGATTTTTTTTTTTGCAGAAATATGTGCTGGAGCAGCAGGTAGACCTATGTATAAGGTTTTCTGAACGATTATTGAATAATTATGAGATATCGGGAGATGGATGGGATGAATTTATCCAAATGTCCCAGTCCCGCTTCGCCTTTACTTCAAGAAGGGAAGGTCCTTTGGTAACCTGGTTCTCTGCTGCTTACCCTGGGTCAGCAGTGGGTGGGCTGCAGCTAGCCCTGTAGCATGGTGCCCTGTCTATAAATGTATCCCCAGGATTTTCTTTGGTACCTGCTCAGGATGGAATGAATTAATGGACAAGGTCTTATTTTCTCATTTTGCTTCTTTTGGCTTTCTTTTATTGAAGGAAGAACATTTTCTGTGGAGACTTTGACTGGAGGTTTTGGAACAGGAGGGATGTGGAAAAATACTGAAATTGGAAGGACCCCCCAACTTTTTACTGGTGGATCTTGTTTGGTGAATTTGGCCAACAATTCTTTCCTTTGAGGGGATTAATTTTTATTGGCAGAATCAAGGGAGAAAATGATGAAACTGTCCTGTGTTCATGCCTTCAGGCCTGAATTTACCACCAGATGATTAGAGAAGAAATATTTCCTTATCTTTCTCATGGGATCTGAGTATATTATATTTGTAGCACATTATGAAAGGATTTTACCCTTTTAGTCAACATCCTGATCTTTGGGATCATTGTTGGAGTTGTGAGGACCTGGTGGGATTACATCTTTAAAAAGAGCTCCTTGGGCCCAGGGTGGATTGTCTCAGGCCACAGGATTTCAGTGTAAATGGTAACTTCAATTGAGTGATTTTAAACACCCTAATTCTCAGTGTTTACCTTTGACAAGCAGGAAGAGGTGTGATTTCAGCTCTGGTGGGCCCTTAAGCAGTAGCTGGAGCTGGGCCCAGCTGACCCTGCTCCAGATGTCAGAGTGGGGTACAAACGTCCTGCCCACTGGGAGTGATTGGGAACAACAAAGACTCCTGGGGACGCTTCAGAATCTTTGTACCTTGGGCTCCTCAAATGTCCTCTTCACTAGGCTTAGGGGATGATGTTGCTGAGACAGGGCATGAAACCGGGGCAGGGGGGTGGGGGGAGGGAGGAGTATGGGGCTGTGTTTGTCGTTGCTCAGGCCAGCTAGCTTCCCTCGTTGTCTGGTCCCTGACTGTACTTATCCTGGTCATTAGTCTCATCAGGGCAATTCATCTCCATTCAAAAAGCAGTTAGTTGGGAGCATCTGTCCTGCAGACCATGGATCAAACAGTGTAACTTTCAAGTAGGGAGCACGTTCATTTACTGTGCTTTTCAGAACTAAGTTTTGATGTAGATCACTTTTTTTCCTAATGGAGCTTTAAAAAAAGATGTTCCCCAAAAGCTAGAAAAAGAAGTCCTATGTTGACCAACTACATTCCAGTCTGACTTTTTTTGTGTGTGTGGCAGACTCTTTATGTGTGCCATCCTCTTTCATTAAGGAGTTGTGTGGAAATCTTCTATTCTGGATCCAGCAGATGTGATCCTAAGAGCCATTCCTCGGCTGAGAACTGGTTTTTTTCTTCCTTTAAAAGCAAACAAGTCAAAGTACCTGCTTCCTTATCCATTGAATTCTTTCATACTTACAGTAAAAGAGAGTCCTGGATCTGGATCTGGATCTGGAATGAGGGATGGGGCTGGGGTCAGTCTCTCAGGACTGTCCAGCCTGGGTAACTTAGGATTTATTATCTTAACTTCTCGAGTCCGTTTCCCCACACATGAATTGGTCCCAACCCTAAGCAAGGTTATGAAGAAGGTGAGTTATCATGGGTGTGCCCCATGCCATCTCCGGTTACCTCCATTTACCCAGGGCCAGTGCCCTGGAGCTCCTGACTCTGTCTGTTCTCAGAAAAGTATCTGGTATGAGCCATTTATAACTTAATGAGACAGAGTGTGTCACTGTGTTCTTTTGGTGGGATTTGCATCTTAAATCTGATCTCTCATTACAGAAAATAGCTTTGATTCTCTACCGAAACCCTTAGAGGTCACCTTGCCCTCACACTGCCATTTATCAGACAGAAAAGGGAGATGCCGAGTGGGAACTTGTTCTTCAAGGTTGCTCAGATAAGTTAGTGGCAGAAGAGAGACCAGAACTCAGGCCAGCTGTCTCCTGGCTCAATGCTCTTTCCCTAAAAACAAGCTCTGGTTGTGCCTTATCGTAAAGCCGGCCTGGACTGGACAGGACACCCGCTGCTGCTTCCCTGCTGCTGAAAGGGCTTTGCCTCCAAGATGCTGAGTGAGTTACCGTGAGGAAGTCTGGTGTTTGTTTAGTTTTAATTACCTTCCCACCTTCATCCCCAGAAGAAAGACACAAAAAGCAAACATGAAACACCTTAGAGTCCACATTTGAATGTCAGAATTTAAGAGTATTTTCCAGGAAACTATAAGACAGAGTAGAAAACCACTGCTTTAATCTTGGTCATCCGGTACCTGGAATTAGGTGGCTATTTCGGGTTTACATAAGTTAATTTGCATAATTAAAATAAGTAAAATAAATTGTGTAATTAATAACAATTGTGCTTGCAAATTCATAAAAACTATAGAAAAGACCAAGGAGAGGTCCAGTTGACGCATCACAGCCTGAAGAAAGCACTCTGTGTTGTGGCCACATCATTTCTGTAGGTTTCAGTTGTCAAAAAGCAAACCATCTGTTCAACATTGCAAGAGAACTCCCAGCAGTAGTTGGGAGCCTCAGTCCAGCCTACGTTCCTCCTGTCAGCAGGACTCCAGTCCAAGGCCTCTTGATCGGACAGCTAACTGACCGACTCAGCCAGGCCTTGTGAGCCCCTTTGTAGAGCTAACTGGGATGAACCTTAGAGAGAATCCCATCCAGCCTCCCCACTTCACAGGTGACCTTCACAGGTGCATTCCACTCGATGGACTCTGCCAGCTGCATTAGCTCAGGCAAGTCCCGGAACCTCTTTGACTTTCAGCTTCCTAATCTGCAAAATGAAGAGGTTGCATTGGATGATTTTCTTCCGATCTCTAATAATCTCTTTATCTTTGTTTGAACATGCCCCCTTCCTCTATGGCCTGGACCAATGGTGTCAAACTCAACTCAGAACTATGCAGAAAGATTCCTGGGGGCCACATACTGACTTAGAAAACCACATATGTGTTTTGTGTGTGTACACGTGTATATATGTTATTAATACATCAACACATTCAAATCTGATAGGAACGACATTTTCACCTGCTTTGGGGTCACGTTCGGAATGTTGTGGGCCATGTGTGGCCTGCCAGCTTCATGTTGGACACCTCTGGTCTCGGCTGTGCATATTTTTTGTTGAATAGCTTGATGAATGAATGAAGAAAAATCCTTATAATCCAAGGTTTCTCTTAGATTAGTAACCACCATGTGCTGACAATGTCAATTAAACTACCCCCTTTTACAGTGTAAAATAATATACACGTTCTGTACAGTGTCATTCCTGCCATAATGAGCTATAATCCTCATTAGCTTAAACTTTGGCTAAATGGTCTCCTGGTCTGGCAATGACCCCTAATTAGATTTTCCCATTTGCACTGTCATGTAATCAGCAGTGCTTGCTGGAGACAGTTGAGGACTTGTTTTGACTTCAGGTTCTCTTTCTAGATCTTGCCCCCCCACAACAGACTGCAGTTTCCATATGTTTACATTTCTTTTAACTTTCCATTTCCCTTTAAAACACTTCTGAGTAGAAAGAAAAGGACAGACGCACAGCCGTAGCTCCGTTTGTACATTATCTGCCCAAGACTAACTTTAGTGTCTGGAAAATGGTCCTCCAGCTGGCAAGAAAAAGAAATAGGATAATCTGCCACGACTGTAGTCGGGGGTCTAGTCAGTAATTCTAAGTACTGATGACTTTATTGTCCCATAGATTGCAGAGGAAATCTAGGCCACATCAGCAGCAGATGCCTGTTTCTAAGTCAGTGGCCACATCTTCTCTAGAGATGTTTCCAGGCAAAGGATAACTGTGGTTTTCCTAGGAGAAAAGTCAATAATTACTGAGCTGTCATGGGGTGCATACAATAGGTAATTTATGTCTCCAGTGAGTAAGTTTGTCTTTTTCTTCCATCTGGGGGCCCTCTTTGTTTACCCTGTGATAAAAGCCAGCCCTTTGGAGAGCATTCTGGATGAATTTCCACAAAGAACCCTGCTCCTTGTAAGGGGTCAGAAAGGAGGTTGGCTATCACAGCCCTGGAGCTCCAAAGCTGGAAGGGATCCCAGGGACCATGGAGTCCCAAGAGGTCTTCACCATTTTTTGTGGCAGACTGGCAAAGCCTCTGGATTTTTTCTCCTAAGAATGTTTTTAAATACATAAAATAAAATACATAGAATTACTAAGGAAACCAATTGTGTGGAAATAGAGTTGTCAAAATATGTATATTTTAAAAACAAGTTTGTGTGTCCTAGGTTAAGAACCCCAATCCAGTCCAAACTCTTCCTTTTATGGAGGAGGAAACTGAGGCCCACAAAGAGACCAGGTGCTTCTTCTGCATTGCCTCCCTGTCCCACTCATCAAGAGGTGATCTGAAGAGGAGGGCCGTGGCTCAGCTATTGAGGGCCAGGTGACAGTGGACACATTTCTTAATTTTACTGACCTTCAGTTTCCTTATCGACCAAAATGGAAATATTTTTCCTACCTCTACCATAAGGTTGTTGTGAGACCAAAATGAGATAGTATGTGTAAAGTGTTTTACACCTTAAAAGTACCTTGGGGGGGGGGGTGGAGCCAATATGGTGGCGTAGGAGTAGCAACATATTGCAGCTCTCACATAGCCACCCCAAAATACCCATAAAATATGACTCTAAACAAATTCTAGAACTCCAAAATGCACACAAATATACTTTCCACTAAAGTCAGCTCGACTACGAAGAACCATCTCAGCCCTGCCAGCCACAACCAGCCTAGCTTGAAACCGAGGCTCTGCCCCGGAGGTGGCTGGACAAGAGGAACTGAGCCAACTGGAGCTTCAGGAGAGTGGATCTGCAGCAGCTGTGGCAGTATCCAGAATTAGGTTAGTGGAGCGTGGCAAAATTGGGGAAGAAAAGCAGTCTGGCCAAAACGCCTCCAGGGCAACGAGGCCACAGAAGTGGAGGTTTTGCACGCGCCTCCACACTGCTGCTTCAGAGCTCCTGGCCTGCAGACTGCAGGGGGACCAATCGATCATTCAGAGGCCAAATGCTCTCGCGTTGAGCAGCCTGAATCCGGATCTCGGTCTTGGGCGTTGGTCCTGGGTTTTTTTTTTCCAGTGAGCCGGAGTTCGGGAGGGATCCAGCAGCCTCCTAAGAGCTCCAGCAGCTGGGAAAACCCCAGCAATTTGGGACAGAGCTTTCCCCTCAGGAAGCAGAGTTCCACAGAGATTAAAAAAAAAAATCATGGACTGACCAACCATGAATAAGAATAAGCATAAGAAGCAAAGTAAGAACAGCAACCAAACCCTAGATTCCTTCTTTGGGGAAAAGAAGGATCAAGGCAGGGAGTGGGAGGAGGACAGCACAGCCAGAGCTCCCCCACCAAAAGCTTCCAATAAACGTGAAGATTGCCTTAAAGCTAGAGATCAGCTAAAGAAGGATTTTGAAAATCAAATGAGAGAAGTGGAAGAA